>JBBJLR010000139.1:4630136-4644459 GCA_037577145.1 Brachypetersius gabonensis | reverse complement strand
CCATCGACGTTCGAAAACCATTCCGAGTCTTCCGTTCATCTTCCTCCGCACGTTCTCCTGTTGTCCGAACACGTACATAGTTGTGTAAAATACATGCAAAGTGAAGTGTTTATGTATGTGGTTTTCTTTTTTCGTAATTTAATATGCATATTTTATGTAAAAGTAAAAAAAAAAAAAATGAATACAAAGCAAGACATGCATTTGTGTACAGTTCGTGTCGACTTCCATCGATTCCATTTTACGTTACAACTTGTAGCAATAATAAAAAGTACTCTCCGTGTGAGATAGAGCTACAGTGTTTTCCAGTGAATTTTTACTATTTATTTATTTCTTTTTCTTTGCAACAGTGTGGTGAGACAAGACCACGCCTCAATGGTTACTATCTTTGTTCCTTGTCAATCTATTTACTGTGCCTGGCTGTCTACGTGTGCGCGTCTCCATTAAGTTTCTCCTCAGCAGTGTCTTCGAGGACATTTCACGCGGCGAGGTTTCTCCGAAGACAGACGCTCATTGCTATCGGGACATTTTTTGGACCCTCTGAAAAAAGTTATCCAGCCAACTGTGAGAGCTAACTTTGTGAAATTCCCTTTTCCATGCAGTTTTTGTTCTGTTCTAGTGAGTTTTCTCCTGGCCAGCTGACTCAGCAAGATGACCTCATTCTATGTTGTACACGGTTGTTCCTTTCCACTTTAAAGCAACATGATAAACACAGTCCCCGCGTTTTCCAACACACCGTCCCGTGAGGGCAGGACATGATTTGCGACCGCCCAGTAAGGACGTTCCTGAGATGTTTTGTAAACATTGCAGTGACCCACTTAGCACAATGCTGTCAAATCCAAGTCACTTCTGTTTGGCTCCTTTCGACGCTTTCCATTCTGTCTTAACTGGTGCAGCAGTTATTTTCTGGCACCTACAGGCCCTACAATGTAACTGCCTCTCCAAAATGGAGCTGAAAATTGGAGGAACCAAGACTCTCTCCATTTAAAGTGGAGCTAAAAATTTAATTAGTGCTTCAAAGTTCAGATCTTGGCTTATAAAATATGACCACACCACATCGTGAAGGATTCTCAAACGAGACATTTAACTTTACAGCATTTTTGTTTTTGATTAACAAATTACCGCTTTATTGACTCAAACCCACAGCAAACAGTTCACATCTTATTTTTCCACCCCCCCACTTTTTTTTATACCAGGCCCTTGTTTGTTTAAAACAAAAAAGCTGTCTTTTGTGAAAATGACTTTTAACCTCATAGATGTCTTTGACAACACATGCAAGCATGCCACCCTGCATTCTCCTCCCGTCACTGATGTTTGCTTGGGTTAGATTTTTAAGTTACATTTATTTTCCACTTTTTATTTTTGTTGTCAGGAATATTTTATATTAGTTTGCTATGTTTACAAAAGGATTTAAGACGAAGCTGTTAATATATCTGTAAACATTTTTTTATATCAAGGTGCTATCAGATGTTTTTTCACTTATCTCTGCAAAAGCCATAAATGTTTTGTTTTTTTTTTGTTTCATAATCATGTTTCTAAGTAATTTCCATCACTCATGCAACTAAATAAAAATCTTTTTATAGTTTGTGGTGGCTCTTTTGATCCAGAGAATGTTTACAGAAGGTTAGCACCCCAGTGGCCTTTATACCCCTCTAGCCTACACTTGGTATTGCACATGGTGACCCCAGGCTCGTGAAGGAGTGTCACATTCTATTGCCAAAGCTTTTCTGTGCAGACTGCACCAGCTGTGTGTACACAACTGAACATCTGTCAGCATTAGACGCACAATAGGCATCCCAGTTTACTTGCACACAGCTGTATTCAATGTATTCATAGGTTATGTTACTCCAGTCTGCATGTTTTGTTGATTATCTCAACAAATATGTAATTTTTTTCCTTAAAGGGGAGATACATTCACAATTATCGGTATAATGCATTTGCTGAATTGAGCATATTGGGGTTTAAAACAGAACACAATACGTCATGTGCCTAAACTCTTGCACAATGCACCTTTTACGTTTTTCCCTCAATATGTTACATCTAGCAACTAAACACTGTACATAAAACTAAGCACAAAAAACAAACATCATCTGACCAGGGTGCACAAGGTTTTGCACAAGAACCGTCATGTTAAAACGAGTCAAATGATCAGAATGCTGCAGAGGGGAACTGAAACTCAGGTCCTCAGCGACTAACAAGTCTTGGACTTTTTAAAGGTACATTTCAGAAATTGGCCTTTTTTAAGCTGTGAGCAGTTGCAAATACTGTTTAGGTGTGAAAATACCACACACTGATAAATAGGCAAATACTAACAACACAGTTGCTACTGCAATAGCATGAAGTCGTGTTAATTACAACCTTGTCCAACCACTCAGGAATACAACACACTCGCTGTATTTGGTCCTTCAACAAAGCAATTTATTCAAGTTTGTTATACAAAGTGAAAGAATGCAAAAGACACAATATGCTTGTTAGTTACATTCCGTGTCAATGGCCAGATCAAAAGTCCAACATAACAAACCCATAGGGATTTTTTTTTTTTGCCATTCATGAGGTAGTTATATGTTACAGATCCTCACGGAATACAAGCATCTGTAACACGTTCTGAAGTGTACACTGTTGGAACAAAACCATATTTTGAAAATATCAGTGACAAAATGTTATGATTAATGGACTGGTAGAAACTATGCAACGTTTAAAACTGTTATTTTAAAGCATCTTTTCCTTTTCCAGTAAAGTTATGTTGTTGGAGGTTTTGTTGTAACTGACGATATGTTAAATGCAGAAAAGTTATGGCACATCATTATGGGTCCGAGGCCTTTTAGTGCAATGGATATAATGTGTGTATACATTACACACACATGTTAACATCTCATCACTGTTACACACCCACTGACCTTTACATTGTATATAAAAGGTCAGTTGTGTTTATACACATCTATACACACACAGACACACACACACACAACCAGTCAAACCCTTGGACACACCTTCTCAATGTTTTTTTTATTTATTTTATTATATTCTACATTATAGATTAATATTGAAAACAAACAAAATGATGAAGGAAAAAAAACTAACCAGAATATGTTTTGTAAATAGGTAATGATACACTGTTGTTTAAGAGGTTCTTGCCATATGTGGAGTAGAACCATACAACTGATGGTCCCAAACACATTAGGAAGGCAAGAAATTCCACTAATGAACTCTTGACGAAGAAACACCTGTTAATTAAACACCATTCCAGATCGATTCCTAATGAATAAGATTGAAAAAATGCCAAGAGTGTGCAAAGCTTTCATCAGAGCAATAGGTGACGTTTTCAACATTAATCTAGGAAATCGTTGAATGAGAAGGTGTGTCCAAACTTTTGACAGGCTGTGTGTGTGGGTATATATATATATTTACTTCACGCCAAAGACATTTGATATGTAATATTCTTGGAGTTTGTCTCTAAAACATAAAAAGTGATGTTGCCTATGTATAAATTAATTACATTTAAAAAACAGTTTTGAAATGGCTTCTAGAATGCATTTTGGTGGCTCCTTGTGAAGCTGAGTTAATACCATGAATATGTGAAGACAAAGAGGGGCTACTTTGAAAAAAACCCTGAAGATAGCTTTGGTCACCACCAAACTGTACGTGGATTTTTTTAAACCTAAGAACACTTGACAGATGATGATGGTGTGTGTGTGTACGTTTGTGTAATGCCATCTGCACTGGTGTGTAAGTGCGTGAATATTGTTTGAGACAAGCACTCAGTACAGAGGCCACATCTCAGACTGAGGAAGACTCTCTTTCCTCTACTGTAGAATCATCTGCCCAGTCCAGCGGCACCCCAGTCCAGCATCGTCATCTAACAAAGGCACTGAAATCTGTCAGGAACACAGACATGAAGATTCTCTTATTCATGGGGACCAAAGCTGAGAGAATATTTGATTAAAGCGACAGTTCAGTGAAAATTTAGCCAGATTATGAACCTAGCTGGTTAGTTTTACATTGGAATGGAACAGGTGACACCAGGGTCAATATAAAACTGAAGTACCTGAAACAGAGGCAAGAAGAGAAGATATGCCCACAGTGTTCTCAGACTGGAAGATGCAGGGAAGTTCTCCAGGTTCAAGGTTTAGTGGAGCTCCTGGTGCTCTTCTTTGAAGTAGCCCCCTGAGAAAGACACATTAACATCTGTTATTTCCACTGCATTCAGAGGTTTAGAGTGTAGATTGGTCTGATTTCTATGTAAAGTTAACCCTGCTGCCCTTTTAAAATGCTAGTTTAATTTGTAGAATAATTATTTACTTTTAATTTTCCGTAACAACAGGTTTGAGTCTGTGTTTATTACTTTTAATGCTACGATGAACGATGGTTCCTTTGTTCATCAAATTAAAATGATCATAAAATGTCGCCTCATCTACATACAAACGGTTCAGGATCTGTCCTTTTGACAAAATCAACCTTGTTGATGTATTCAGACAGGTATTCAGTCTGTCATGTTATCTAAGAACTTATTTTCTCAAGCCAAAAACAAAGATTGCTATAATATATTTTACTGGTAACATTTGCAAGCCAAACTATAAAATAACGACAATAAAATAAAATACAGAATGAAAATAATCTAGGTAAACTAATCAAGTGATCTGTCTTCAATTGGAACCGTCATATTTACTAATTGTTTCTTTGTATCAGAATTATGGTCAAAATGGATATATCTGCGAATAGAAGTTTGACCAGGTGTAAAAATAAAATAAACAGTTTTTAAAATCTCCTTTGACTCATTTCAAGCCCATAAGACTGAAAACTTACTGTACAGAGTCAAATATAATGTGAAATATAATACATGAGTAGAAATTACAGTCATCAAAAGAAAAGGAAAGACTGTACATTTAAAGCACACATACAGCTATAGTCCAGTGGTAATCAGTACTGTTTTCATCTATCATCCTTTCTCCAGGGAGGCTAATAATTATCTTGACTTAATAAAGATGACAAACTAGTGTTATCTTCCCTCCAGTTAAAGGCCATCGGAGTAGAGGACAGCAGAGCCTTTGCTGCTAGAAGCTTCCTCCTGAAACAAGTAATCAAGAATAGGCCGTACTAGTTAGAACCAACCTATCCTGGATTACTTGAACCAGGCAGAGGCCAAACACAGGCTTTCTGTGGGGATTCCAGAAATGCATATGCAAGAAATGATCATAAATACATAAACAATTCGATTCCTGAAAGAAAATGCACAAACAGACATTTACTGAAAACAAGAAACATTAGAGGACTACTTTATATCTTCACACACATATGGACCATTGTTTGTGCGCTACATGAACAAAAGTATAGGGACACCTGACCATTACAGCAAGAGGGACGTTGCATTCAAATCCATAGACTTTAATACGGAATTGGTTCCCCATTGCTGCTATAACAGCTTCTACTCTTCATGGAAGGCTTTCCTCAAGATTTTGGTTAGACACTGAAGTTGCACAAGAAGGCATGGCTCACAATAACTTAAAGGTGTGTCCCAATACTTTTGTCAATATAGTCTATATCAGTGTCCAACAGTTCCCCTTCTTGTCCAGCAGAGGACGCAATCTGTCTACTCTTGACTTGAGAAAAACAGCGTCCCTCGGTCCTCAGGCACATCCCATTCGTGTTCACTGCGTAAGCTAATAAAAACACCAGCCCACTAACAGGGGATTACCAGCCTTTCGATTCTCACACAAATAAACACACTTTGCTTATGAAGTCTCACCTGGTTTTGTGGAGCCCCACAGTTTTCACAGAGACAAAGAAAACTGCGCTGCACTTACTGCCTTAAGGACATGGGAAGGTAAATTAATTAATAACCACACAGTAACCCATGTTCCATGCAAACACTCATATGTGTGCATTTGAAGTTAGAAAGTAACCTCATGGGAAGAGAACAGTTTAGAACTATTCAGTTGTCAGCAGTGTGTTTTGCCAACAAAAAAATAATATATAGAACACAAATAACCAAAACACTAAACAAAATGACAAAAATACACAAAATAAATAAACAAAAGCACTATATCATGTACACAACATACACAACGAGAAGAGATACTGTAAAGAGTACCAGCATAAAAAATATTAATATGTTTGTTAGAGAAAGATAGATTTGGTTCCTGATCTCACTGTTCAGCAGCAACTGGCTCAGTTTAATGACAGACTGATCAGTTGAAGCAGTTACTGGATATTAAATACTGTAAATACTTCCTAGAATAGAGGTTTGGAAATGATAACATACTCATACACTTAAAATCACATTTGAACAAATTACACATTTTTACGAAACTGCTTTACGCAATGCTTTACGAAACTGGACGTGACATAAATAAATTGTTGGCAACATTACATTTAACTTTTATATTTTGCATATCAGCCTGTTCTTTCATTTGTTTTATATCTCTTATATTTATACTTCTTTCAGTTGCATTTTGACTCTTTTTGCCCCAATGTGTCCAATACTTTCAAAGCGAGTTTTAACACCTGAACCTTTTTCAGCTTAAAGTGTCGTTCACTAAACTCGACAAAAAAGAAGAACTATTTTCCAGTTACAAGGCTGGAGTCGAAACACCTGCTTAGCAAGGATCTGTAATATGTTGGAGCTGCTTTTGAAAGAATGTAACTGCACAGAGTTAAGACCATGCGACAATACCTTCAACAAACTGTGTGCAGGCATCTTGTCCAGGTCTATGACCACACAGATCCCGCCCTGGTCCTGAGAGGCCACCTCGCACTCGGACGTTCGCCTGCGATCCACAAGCAAGACAAAAATCATTAGAGGTCAGTTCTAGAGTCAACAAACAGCAGGTTCATGTATGAATATGACCACTTTATGTAACGTGTCGCTCTCTAACTCAAACAAACCCAACAAACACACGAGCAGATCTTGACGGCACAGCTGTGGACAATACGAAGGTTTTAATGGTGGTTTAAAACAGTTTAACAGGAAATTCTGATCTCGATTAGGATTCTTTAAGAAATGATTCAGCCTCCAATGTCACTGTGATTCGTCAGGATTTTTTGGGTATGATTCAGGTATAAAAAAAAAAACAACACTCAATACACAAGGTCATCGGAGGAACCATTCACAGACAGGTTTTTATATGTGAAATGTCTAAAAGACTCTTCCAAAATTCATGCAGTTGGACTGCTACCATCAGACCGATGCATGTGTCAATTCTGTTTATATGTTTTATATTCTTTTGTCTAGAAAATACTTTGATAACTGCCTGCAGACACACATTTCTGGTAAGTTTCATTAATATTCCTCAGCAAAGACCCCTCTGCTTGGCACTTTCTTCTCCCTCCAAATATTCCATCAGATTCATTCCAGTGAGCAAGACAATCCTGTGGCTTTAGAGAATAGCTGCTCCACAGCCTAGGAACACAAGCCAGCCAATGAGAGCAGCTGTAGCGTCTCATTATTATGCACATAGCTGGTGTTGGAGCGCGACTCGGCCAGGCAGAAGTTCATCAGAACAGGGCAGGTGAACTAGCAGCCAGAAGTAGCCCTGTTTTCAGTGTTTTACCAACAGTGCTGATGAGTGTAAGCTGCGGACCGGCCCCTGGGGGCTGCATTCACGAAAACAAGGCCTTGGTGCCCTTAACTCGTATTTGAGATCAAGGTTCAATTAGTTTTTTTCTGTTTATGGTGAAATTCAAGCAAAATGTCATTTTCAAATCTCACCCATTTGCATTTTATTGCTCTCAGGTTAAAAAACTCCTTTTGTTAAGTCTATTTCATTTCATTATACCTTATGAATACATCTGTTGCCCACTGCGTTGTGTGATAATTTCACCACGAATGGTCCAATAAAAAATGGTCCAAAATGACAAGAAAATGAAATCTCATTAAATCAACATACAGTAAAAAAAATGTTAAGTTTTAACCCTCTGATAGAAAATGCCAGTGGTGTAACGTTTTTGCTATAGTCAAGAGAATTTATTTTTAACAGCTAATAAAAAAAGGAATTCAACCATAACCAGCTCGGAACACAGAAACAGTCACATCAAAGAATGGTGTATCCTGGGCGGAGGTGGAGGAAATATGACAAAAATGTAACATCATAATACAGTGACAGGTATTGACAGATATTTTACAGGCTTTAATATCTGTTAAAATGCCCTTTAAAATGTTTTATATTTAACTGTAGTTTTATACATTACAGAGCTTTAAAATATATTCAGTGGACAACAGCTCTGTATTAACAGGCAGCTTTAAGGAGTCCCATTAATGCTAAGGGTGTAACAAATTAGAATTCTCATTTATCATCATCATGAAGGTTTTATTTTTAGTCTGTTGCCGTTGTTTATTTAGCAGCACTAAATCCAATCAATAAAAAAACGTGACAGGATCTATTTGTAATGAATGTGCAGCTGATCAGTGATCTAGAAGTACTGCCAGAATCGGTGATATGCATAAAAATGCATATTGTGATGGAATTGATCACAATAATGATGAAATACGATCCCTCCGGTTTTTATTTTTGTATATCCAACACCAAAAACAGTCCTAAAACCAATACATTATGGAATTATTATAACCGGTGTATATTCAGTGTCAGCACTGTAACACACAACAGCTCACCCTCAGTCAGACATTTCGTTCTCATGGCTGTAAATAAAACGCGTTAAGCTTTCAGGAGCTGTATGAGAAAAGATCACTGGTACAACGGTACTACCTTGGCAATAGTTCTATTGTCCTCCGGCATTGGAAAGTACACCTTTACTGCTGGGCATCCTCAGCTTGAAGGCAACATTTGTGTTCTTAGATGGTTTGACATCCTGGCTTTTGACTCAAGAAGCTGTTCGTCTGACCTGTTGGGAAAACAGGAAAACAGGCAAACACACAAAAAAGCAGATATTAACTCCTTCTGTAAGAACTGCTGCACGCAAACAGGCTCTAGTGCTCTAAATGCTAATTATATCATATAAAATTACATTAGAAGTAAATGAAGAATGAGATTAAGCCAGTGGTTTACAAGGATCCCTCTTAAAGCGATCACCGGTCCAACACACCATGGGCAAACTCATTTCAGAGGTTTATTACAGTATAAGAATGCATTTAGCATTGGTATGTAGTATTGGCCAATATCTTGTCTGTAACAATATGATGTTTTTGTTTTAGCGATGTACAAAAAAAAATTTCACTGGACAAAAAAGTTTACAGAAGCCCAAAATAAGCCTCCAATAAAGGCCTATTCCAACAAGCAACAGTTGTAGGGCTGCATTAAGTATTCTGACATAGGAATTTGCTGTTTAGTGTTCAGATGTCTTTTTTCCCCCCAAAAATGAACATGCATTTCATCAGCAAAGGACTTTAAAAAGACAGATTGCTATAATGAGGTAAAATGTTGAAAAATAAATTGCAGGTTTGAGACAGTTAAGAAAGCATGCACTGCTTTTTACACAGCCATTACAGCTAAAACAGCAGAGATGTCCGAAATAACACTCGGGAACACTTTGAAACACTGGGTGAAAAGGAAAATGTTCAGTGAAAAGTACACAATAAGATACTAGCATGACAGGTGATGAAAGATCTCAAATATGTATGTACAGTGATTATTATCTGACGAGGGCGAGGCTTAGACTGGGAACTCGGACTCTCGAAGCTGTAAAAACTGATCAACAATGGCCTTGAAAAAGAACAGCGGTTGTTATGATATGGTAAACTGTAAAAAATATAAATAAATAAAAAAAAATTTAGCCACTCTAGTTCGCTTATCCATGTCATTTACACCTATAAACTGCACTTTCCATGCAGGCACTGATGCTAAAAGAACTGCGATACATGAAATTACATGAGTGGGAGAACTCATGATGACAAGAAAACTGCTCAGTGTAAAATGTACAACAAAAGGTTGTTAAGGAGGAACAAGTTTGATGAATCATCTCAAATATGTAGGACAGTGATTCATATGAGTAATATTAGTCTGGTGAAGGTTGCACCAAAACAAGGAACTCAGATCCAGGCAGCGGATGAAAAGAGAAAAACAGCTGCTGACATTTTTGCCAGAACTAACTTAAACCCTGACTAAAATCTTGCAAAAAGATCATTTTGTTTTAAATAAAACAACGATACTAATTCTATCTGGATTTACATTCTGAGGCTACAATCTTGGCTTCTATAGCAACATATAGCGCGTGAGCAGAGATTATTAATACAATGCCTACTGGATATTTTCTGCAGTAACGACAACGCTTAAAATTATGGTGATATGTTTTTTTTTTTTTAAATAAGTACTTCAGTAGTTCTATGAATTAATGTTTGAAGTTTGTAAAATGCCATTCAGATTTTCATAAAGGCTGCTTTAGTCCCTTTAGCCTATTTGGGTATATGACAGATAAAGTTGGAATTGAAATAAACCTTCGTACATAGTTATTATTACTTAAGTGTTATGTAGTCCACTGAACACTGCTCCATACAGAATTGTCTGTTATTTTAAGTTGTGCTTAACAACAGGGATACTGGTTTTTCTAAAGTTTGTTAAGAACAATCAGTAACACAAAATGTAAAATACCTAATTAAAAACCTTTCTGGTGATGCACTCTGTGCAATACTGTGTAGGGTTCCCTTTCATGTAATTTCAAGTAGAGAAAACGGAATGGAACATAAAAACAAGCTACATTAGGTTCGTAAGATTCTATTATGATGGTGCACCAGGGCTTAGGAGAAATCATCAACATTACTTATAATTTAACAGAAACATCCAAGTACAATGATTGTTTTCTGGCTAGAGCAATGCTAAGACTGGGAACTTGGAGTCTCAATCAGCAAAAAGCCCTTGATTTAATTTATAAAGGGACCACCATTTACCCTTGAAACCATAATATACTGGGTAAACAGCATGATGTTGAATCTCATCAACACCAACTAGTTCTATGTGTTTTTCCTAAGAGATTGAGCTCGGGGATCTTAAGTCACGGATACTCAAAAAAAGAAACGAAACACAAGCTGCGTTCTTGTTACACACAAAAAAAATTCATCCTGTTTGCTCGACTACCCCTCTCCCGCTGCACAGAAACAGAAAATCTGTTTTAAATGAGGCTGCTGGCCACGGCTGGTATATGTTATATAATCACAGAGGGCGGGAAAGCCCACACATTTCAGATCTACCTTCAGTGCAAAACACACACACACATGCGCGCGCGCACACACACACACACTCACACACACACTAACCACTCCCGCCATTTCATCACAGGAGAGTCTGGCAGGAACGAGCCCTCGCAGCGCATATGCCACAAAAGACGGGCGCAGAAATCGGAGCCCGTGTTTTGTAACATGACATCTGTGGCAGGGCTTTTCGGGCTTGCATTATGGAGGGGCTTATGGGCCGCTCGCATATTTAAAGTCTCTGGAATATTTTTGTGCAAATATTGGCATCTTGGAGAAACGTGAAATTGTCCAGACATACCTTTCAGATTATGCGGCAGGTTTAAAAAAAAAAAAAAGTCCTGCATTTCAAAGAGCCTCATTTCCACGGACTGTCAAACTAATGTTGCTGGCCCGGTCTGTGTGTGTGCGTTCCTGTGGCAGAATGATAATGCTGGAAAATCCTGCGTTTCTTTCCCTCCAAATTGAGGCAAACGCGTTGGAAATGGGGAGAAAAAGCCCTGATCTGTGTTTCCATCCATGTTCTTTCTCTCCGCCTCCCTCCCTCCCTGTTGTTCTCTTTGAGGGGCTTATGCAGCCATAGGAATCATCTTATGTAACATACGAGCAGCGTGTGCTGTGGAAAGAGGGGATGAGGGGGGAAAATGGCCTCCTGCGCCACCGCTCCCTGCTCCGCATTCGTCCGTCTCATTGATAAAGCTCTGCTCCGCACAAAAGGCGCAGGAAATGGAGGAGACTGAACGTGATCCGTGAACTCGATGGCCTTTGAAAGGTTTGATATACACAGATGGAGGAATATCGCACAATCGTTAGAAGGAGGCTCGTGAATGGGGTGAGAGGGAGGAAGGGGTGTTGATTCATTGGGTGATTTTCTGCGGTTCTTAGAAGAGATTGTAACTGGCTTTGTGTTCTCAACTCGACAGCAAAGTACACACAAGCCAGATCAGAATTACAGGTTTGCAAAAGTGAAGAAAAAAAAACAACAACAAAACAAACAAAAAAAAAAAAACAGGCTCTGCCATCAAATCCGCCCCCCCCCCACACCCCCCCACCCGCCTTCCCTAGTACCAACCTCATTATGCCAGGTGCCTGTTTGACAGTTGGTATGTCATGTGATGACAAAACAGATTACAAAACATGAGCTTGAACACAGGAGGCTAAAAGACTAACAAACTTCGAGACAGTAGCCAAGACGTGTTCGGGCCGAGTGTCGTCAAATTTCCACACGTCGGGAATCCAAGCGCTCAAAGCTGAGCAAGAAAACTAACAGGTTTGGCTCACACAGCTGCAGGTGTCAACACAACATCTAAGCAGGACCTAATTATGGAACCACTAATAATTCATCAGTTAACACTCAAAAATTGCTTTAAATTGAACCATGTTTAGCAAATAATTAAAAACAAGCACAGCGCAGATGTATGGTTTTCATTTACAAATATAATACATGCTTATCTAAACGTATTTCAGTCCAAAACAAGATGTTTTTGGACCACTGTCCATCTTGAACTTTTGACATAGTGTAAACAGCAGCTGAGAATTCAAAAAATAGTCATTTCATTTTAAATCCTTTTTAATTAAAAAGGTTTTGTTCTAATACATGTGTGTGCGTTGATTTTCTAAAGGAAAATAAAGTGCCGTTTCCTCTTTGGTCAACAAACCTGACCTTTTCTGAAAACTTTAGAAAACGTGCAATAATGTTAGCACAGACCACGAGTTACGTTTTTAACATTCAGCACATAAACTGTAATCGGGCATGAAATTGTGCAGAAGTGTGTCTTGATATTTAATGTTAATGTAACAAATTGTTTTCTAAGCCATTTCTGTTGGTTCTGTTTGAGTTTATCTGTACATAGATCGGTTTATATCTCTCTTAGAATATAAAAGGTCATTAAGTGTATTTAAAGCACAACTTGCATCATCATACTGACAGAACAAAGCCATCTAAGATATCCAGGCTGTTCCATGTAGCGTCTCACCTGCATGGTTTACTTTATTGAGAGCCGTTTACAAGATAATGGAGAGCAGTTTCACTTATACTGCAGCTGCAGCAGATCACATCAACGCAACAGAACACAACAAACAACCCTCGACAAAACTCACTCAATTCTACAGGCTCAGCCTAAAGTCAAATTTTGAGGGCTGTTTGATTCCTCAGACGAGCGAATGTCAGAACAATCTTTAGTCGCTCAACACTGCAATAACCACATTAAAAACTTCTCCCTCATATTTCCTTAATATTAGGGTAAAAAGCTCTATAAATATCACCAATTACCGAGAAGCCCATCATCCTTCGTACCACTTTCAGGAAGGGCCTTAGATCTTTCCCAAACAAGCCCCCCCCCCTGGCTTCTGCCCTTTCTGCCAAGGCCAAAAATAGGCCCCAAATGCTGTTTATAGCTTTAAAATAAACAGTTCAAGTAAGTGTTAAATTCTTACTCTGCAAGGTTCAAAACGTCTTTCTCCTGGTTCTGTTGTTACATATTACATGCAAGTGATTCTATTACCAGGTTATCTGTGGTTTGTGATAGGATAAAGCTGTTATCTCCTAGCAGAAGCCTCATAAACACATAATTATTCAGAGTCACTGCTCAAGAATATTCACATCCACGAAAGAAACCGACTGATTAACAGATTAAAGGGCAGATACAAGCCCAAACTGCATTCCCAACAAACTGAATGTTACTGAAAAGAGTGTTCATCTGTAACATGGTGGCTAAACAAGCTTACAAACACAGAACATCGATTGTTTTTATTTATTTATTTTTTACGATAGCAGGGCATCTGCTCTCATCACCAGGGGTCTATTTCACAAAGCAGGATTTCTCAGCAAACTTAAGCTGAATAAAAGGATGAGGATTGCCCAGTAGGAGCATCCCCTCAACTGCTCTCCGATTGGACAGAATTATTTTGCCTTAAAAGGCCCATATCACAGTGGAGAAAAACAAATACATAAATACACTGGCCTGCTTTAAATAAAAATGTTGGTCAGGAAAAACTTTTTCTACTCAGGAAACACTTTTAAACCTTCAATAATGTACCACTGATTCTCTGGTCATTACACTCCATATACAGAAAAGAAGCTACATTTACACACACACACACACAAACACATTATGCTCCATATATCACAAAACCAGTATTTTTTACGTATAGGTGATGATTACACACACACACACACACACACACACACAT
>JBBJLR010000139.1:4609733-4629459 GCA_037577145.1 Brachypetersius gabonensis | reverse complement strand
AAATATATATACACACATACATATACACATACAGACTTTAACACGTAAAACAGCCAGTGCTCTCATATTGTGTGTATATGTACATACCACTGCGCTTCTGCTGTATTTTTATTTATTAACATTCTGTGTCCTGTGTTGTTATTTATAATGAGATGTGCACCGAGGCCCCCGACACGCGTCGTGCACTTGTGAGAGAGTCAGTAAACAACTTGTTTGGTTGTGTTTGACTGCATCGAGTCTAAACGGGACATGTCCGTTCATTGGGGTTTTTTTCGCTGTTTTTGCAAAACATAAACAACACCATGAACCCTGAGCTGTCAGAGACAAGAGTGCACTCGTCTCTGACAGCTGAGGAGATGAGAACAGCCTGAAATATGAATAGGTCCTACCTGTTTTCTGGACGGGGCAGCTCCTTTTTTCTCAGGTTTCTCTCTTGATACATTTCTTTCTCTCGATGACACATTATAACTTCCATCACTACATCCTCAAAAACACCCCTCCCTGCCTCTAAACGCCTAAACAGAGGCTCGACACGCAATGTTTTGCCCAAGTTGGAGATGTTAACATCTTAACTGAGACCTTCTCGAGGTAAACAGACACCCGCCTCTTTTAAAACATGTTTTTTGTTTTTCAGGCGGACTTCCCGCCTGCTGCTGCTGCCCACATGGGGAGGGGCATGGCACTTCTTTCGGGTTTTCTCGTCCTCTTTATCATTTCTTCTCCTCTCTGAGGGTCCCTCTTCATCCTCGGGGCCGTGTGTGTGCCCCAAGCCCCCCGCGGTGGAGTGGAAGCCCCTCTCGGTCCTGCTCCGACAACATGGAGAATCCAGGCGAGAGAAGGAAAACAACCGAGGACATGGGGCAAAGGAGGGGGAGGGGCCGGTTTCAAGTTCCCCTTTACTACAGATAAACAACCCCGCGTACTCGCCCCCCTTCTTCCCAGCACGCCCCACGGCCAGCACCCACGACCCAGTCCGTCCGGTACAGGCTCCGTACCGGCGGCAGAACCCAAGTGCGCGCCGGGCGTGCCCCAAAAACGCGATTTATATGATTAATCCCGACATTGTTTTGCTTTCGACGGGCTTTGGAAGGGCGCCTCGAAACCGTCCCCCGCCCCGGATTGGCTGAGCGGGAAGTGGGCGTAGCCCAGGCGCCCAGCTCCGCGCGCGCGACGGTGAAAACATTCCAGAGCGGCTCTAGCCCTACAGATCAACATTACACACACTGAGGTCTAAAATATAATAAATCTGATAAAGAGACCGAAATTTCACATATAGTACAATAATTAGTGTGTTTTTCATGATCTGACTGTTCTTCTTGTTGTTATTATAGTATTGTTGTTATTATTATTACTATTATCATCACCATCATCATAATCACCACCATCATCTTATTACTATTATTATTAGTAGTATCATCATCATCAGATCATCACCCTCAATTTTCTTCTTCCTTAATCATCATCGTCATCATCATCATCTTCTACCTTCATCACCATCATCATCACCACCATCATCTTATTATTAGTATTATTTTTATCATCATCATCATCATCATCATCATCACATCACCATCATAATCTTTTCCTCATCATTATCTTTGTCATCTTCATCAATCATCATATCATCATCATCATCATCATCATCATCATCATCATCATCATCATCATATCATTTTTCATCATCATTATCATCATCATCATCATATCATCATTTTTCATCATCATTATCATCATCATCATCAAATCATAATTTTTCATCGTCATCATCATCATCATTATCATCACCTTCATCATTCATTATCTTCATCATAATCTTCATCACATCTTCATCATCATTTTTCATTATCATCTTTATCATTTCATCATCATCATACCATCACATCATCATATCATCATCTTCATCCGTCATTATCTTCATCATCTTCATCACATCTTCATCTTCATCATTTTTCATTATCATCTTTATCATCATTTCATCATCATATCATCGTCATATTTTTTCATCATCATCATCATCATCATCATCACCATCGTCATCATCATTATCATCATTATCATCATCATATCATCATTTTTCATCATCATCATCATCATCATCATCATTATCATCATCTTCATCAGTCATTATCTTCATCATCATCTTCATCACATCATCATCATTTTTCATTATCATCTTCATCATCATCTTCAGCATCATCATATCATCGTCATAATTTTTCATCATCATCACAATTTTTTCTTCACAATCATCATCATCATCATAAAATAATAATTATGAAATTGCTTATACACAGAGACACAGAAACAAGAACAATAGAAAATCTGAAGTCTAAAATAAACCCAGTAAAAATGTATAGAAAATGAAATTGTGTATTTCCAACATGGTTACATTCCTAGAATCCGAAAAAGTGGAAACCAGTGTAGTAATCTGTACTATAGACACAAGCGCTGGGGTATAAATACTACAGATAAATAACTTGCAGTTAAGTATGTTATGTAATAGCGATCAGTAGTAGATCAGTAAATTACACATAAGTAGTGATATTGCATATGGTAGATTGGTTGTAGGCTAATATTATTATCATTATGTTGTTTGTATTTGTGGTATAAGTAAGATTTTGTTGTTATAATAACAATAATAATAATAATAATAATAACAATAATAATAATAATAATAATAATGTGGTTATTATTATTGTTGCTCTTCTTTTTTGTCTTCTTCTTCTTATTAGTATTAGATGTAGTTTAAGTGTTGATGGTGTTCCTGAAGTTGAGAGTGATCTGATTTTCATTGTGGTTTACCATGTCAGATAAATCTGCTTTGATAAAAGGTGTATTTATGGGCACTAGTTAAAATACACTGAGAGAATTCACATTTTTAGGTTTAAAGAGTTGAAGTTTTTCACCTTCAAAACTACTAACCCGATTTGTTATTTACATCAAATAGACATTCTCACAAATGTTGAAGACAGAGCACAAGTGATTAAGAGGATATGTGTGATCACTCATATAGTGTAGTAAGCTCTTTCCCAATCAGGCGCAGTTTAGAATGTGTGGGATCGAGCACTAAGAGCGCTGGTTCATACTGGATTATTTCACCGTGTATCACACTGTACTCTGCACGACAGCAGCAGAACTTCCACTGAAAACGCTGCAGATTTTCAGAAGTGTCTGGGGGGACTGCAGGGTAATATTCCTGTTTTAAATTCCATTAAGTGTGGAAGCCGTGGATGAGTGACTGGCGAAGCTTCATGACGGCCGCACTGCTGCAAATCTCTCCCTGCCCAGTCCTAGCTGGGACCAATTCTATACCGCAAAACCCAGACGTAAACAAGAATGGGAGCACTGTTTACATTCCTAGAATCCGAAAAAGTGGAAGCCACGCAGACACACAGCTAAAATTATTGTGAGTGGGAGAATTCCAATGCATGCTTTGCTTTAAAAAAAAAAAAAACCCTCAGCAGTACCCCATAGAGAAACACATGGGGTTCCAAACCAGTTCTTGTTTTGGTACTAATCTGCAATGCATTAGGCCTGTGATGCACAGTACCATGCAAAAGTCTTAGGCTCTTGTGCAAACTGTTTAAAGCCATTAAGGGACTTTTTCCCAGCAAATATACAAGTTAACATTACAATAAATCCAAACAAACAAGAACGCTTTAAATCAAATTGAGATTTATTTTGTCTGTAAAAAGTACTGGAAGTTTGGTGAGCTAGTTAGAAGAACATACGTCCGGTTTCAGATTTCACATCGATGCTTCCAGGCTTTATGTTGATTTGTGAAACTCCATCAGCAGCTCCACATTTAATATGATGAAGGACCGATTGAGCTGAACCAGGTATTTGAGGTATTTAATAAAAACTATATTGTAATATTGGACTTACATGAGGAGAAATCTGGGAATGATAATGCAAACACATAGACATGCATAAAATCACAACTGCATTAAAATTGCTTGTATACATTCTAATATTAGATTTAAAAACAGTTACTGCTCTGCTGAACAGGTTCTAAATATTTCCTCAAGTGTGCACAGTAGCGTAGACCCCCAGTGTACAACAGGGGTGGGTATAAAAGCATATAATCATCAAACATAAAGGAAAATCACTTAAAGATTGTAGCGTCATATTTACAGCATTTAGCAGACGCTTTTATCCAAAGCGACTTCCATTCCTTACCTACAGGGGACAGTCTCCCTGGAGCAACTTGGGGTTAAGGGTCTTGCTCAGGGACCCAGTGATTGTATGCTGGAGGTAGGATTCGAACCCATGACCTCTTGGTCCAGAGTCAAGTATCCTACCCACTGAGCTACCTCCAACCCCCTCATATCTGTATGGAATGCACCTATTTAACCAAAGGTCCAGGTTAACGCCTTCGTGTGGTTCCAGCAGTCTAAGGTGGGCCTGTGGCGTCTCTGTATGTGAGTGGTGTGGGTTGCACAACCTGCTAGAAGGGAATTTACCAGACAAAATATCAAAAAAGTGTCAAAATATCAAAAGGCACTGAAAGGGTGGTAGATCTCCCAGAGCTTGGTCGAGCTCCCCAGACCCCTTCATTAGATTGAGCAATGCAGCCTGACTCTGATTGCACTAACTGGGTTCTCAGAATAGGTCAAGAAAGGATCGAATTAACACAATCTTTCTTTTTCGCCAAAGACATGATGTCTGAGGTTTGCTACGATGCATGTTTCTAATCAGAATTCCATCACATTAGCTTTGTAGAAGCACAAAAGTGAAGAAGCGTGCTTCAGACATGCAAGTGGCTTCGTTGGTGTCAAGGAGAAATGCAAGGAAATTGTTTTTTTTCCCCTCCAAACTACTTCTTTAAAGTGTGGAGCCCATTTGGGGACCAGGGGAACCAAAAGTTGTAGACACTGCGACCCGCCCAAATTCTTTTTGGCCTTTATTGGTGTTTGCTTTGCTGTTTGTCCTCTTCTAGAAGGTCATGAACAGGTTCAAATCAAAGAAGGCTGCTCAGGAATGTGCACCTGCTTTTTATTTGCAGTGGTATAGTATTAACACACTGGGTCTCGACACTAGTGGCATAAAAATGCATCCGTGCACGACAATGCGTCCTTCTGAAGGTGGGGATTCAACTGCATCAGTCTTATAATGGATGAACACCAATGATACAACACACCGGTTCAGAAGTGTTCTGCACAAGCAATAGGAGCACAGTGAAGTGGCCGCTTATAGTCACACATGAACACACAACAACACTGGGCAGCCAGGGGAGCAGGGAGTGGCGACGCACTTGCTTAAGGGTACCTCAGTGGTGTCACTGGCAGTCCTGGGATTCAAACCTATGACCTTCCGATCGCAGGGTAACTCTGTAACGACCATCCTTCTCAACAAGCCAGATTGTATTGTTGGAACTGACTTTCGCACCATTGATTTGAATGAATGTGTTTTGATCATCATACATTTTCAGGTCGGCAGCTGTGGTGACAGAGCCACTAACCAACCTGGAGTTAGCCAGAAATAAACAGAATACATTTTGGCAAACATGATTAGGAAATGCTTTATGGACAGGCTGGAATAACATTTAGGTTACTCAATCAAATGTTGTAAAAGCTGAGATGAACTGATATTGGAAGCATTTTATACCTTTTTTTCCTTACTGCAATATTACAGCACATGCAATGCAAAGTTTAGGGTGTCTTTGTTAACTGTTGCATAAAAGCAACACAACACTTGTTATTTTATTGATGTTATTCATGATCACACCTTCCCGCCCCCTCTCACACGTCATCTGTTGCTTAATTACATAAAAAAGAGGGAGGCAGAGGGGTCACGTACCTCCTGCTTTCTCCTAATGCTTCACATCTGAATTGCTGTGTGTATTTTAGATCACAGAATGCAGTAGATTCTTAAAAGAATCACCAACAGAAGGTCGGAGATTTGCATTGCGTTTTATTTATCTTATTTTTTTTATTATTACTAGTAGGCTATTATGGCATCTGATGATATCTCCACCGTCAGCAGCAGTGGAGATCTGCTGTAGGCCTGGAAAAGACAGCAGTGCTGATGAACACTGGCTTTTATTTCAGGCTTTCAGGACTTCATGCGACTTTGATTCCTGAAGTTTGCTGCGGAATGGTTCTCGCATCTAATTTGACGTGGAAGTTCACATTACAAGTATAGAGGACGACCAATCAGTTTAACTTGCGTATGGCCGAAAAGTGCGAGTGTGTGAGTGCGCGTGCGCATCTGGGTTGTCAAATGTCCGTAAGCGCGATTCACACTTGTGCTGTATTTCAGTGCTGGACGAACAGGATATGAGCTACTTAATCCCACCTTGATCCGAGCGCCCTCAGTGACATGCAGCCCGAGCCCTCAGTGACCCGCACCCACGCAACACACTCTAACCAGAGAACAGCCTGGACCGGCCAAATCTGAGGTTTTTCTGCAGGGCCTGAGCTCAAACTCTGCAGCCATGTGACTTACAGGAAGGGGAAGAAGACCCCCTCCCACCTCTCCATCTCTCTCTCTGCCTAGCTCGCTCCTCTCTCTCTCTTTCTCTCTCTGTGCCCCCCCTCCCAACCGCCTCCTCAAAATCTATCCCTGAGTGGCCCCTGCTGGGCTTTTTTTTCCAGGAAAGGGGCCCGGTGGACAGGCACAGGGGCCCGAGCTGGGGAAAGAAAAGGCCTGGCTCATTGAGAAAAACAAAAACAGTGAGGGGAGGTGGGAAGACTCTCCCTCCCTTACATAACAGTCTCTAGCAGAAGAGAGAGAAAAAAAAAACAAGCCTCTTTTTTTCTCCCACCACCACCAGGCTCCAAACCCGTCTGTCTACTCTCAGCGTGCGCCGCCACACCCTATGGTGGAGCTCACCATCAGCTGGGACTGTGTGTGTGTTGTCTTCCCAGTAGACAATAGTGCATTGCTGTATAGTTTAGAAGGAAATTGAGATTATAATACATGACTAAAAGTTTGTAGAAACAGGTTCATCCTTTGGTTTCTACTGAAATCAAGTTTTTTGTCTTTTGCAGACGTAAAAGCGTCTGTTCTTGAAAGGCTTTACACTAGAGGTTAGAACGTTGCTGTGAGGATTTGATTGCATTCAACCACAAATGAACCACCAGTGAGGTCATTGTTATTGTTGTTGGTTATTCTCGGACGACCAATTCTGGATCACAAAGGTCACTCCACTCCATGTCATCCCAATGGCACCATAGTCCTGAGAACCCAGTTCCTCTGCTCCAGTGCCAGTGGGTTTTATACCCCTCTAGTCTAAGCTTGCAACCCCAGGCTCAAGTGTGGTCCAGTGTGTTCCATTCTATTTAAAATGCTTTTCTATGGACATTTTACAAGTTACAAAACAATATCAATCATTTGGAAAAAGCACTGAAGCTTCAAGGTTGCTATTGCACACTAGATGTCAATAGTCTCCCTAATAGCCCAAACCCCATCCAAAATTCTCTCAACCTGCTCAAACCATATCCAGATCCTCAGACTAGTGCATGTGGTTTAGGACTCTAATTTATTACCGCTTTGTAAATATCAGCCCTGGTGTTGTGAGGAACGGCTGCATCCAGTGGAGTTTTATTCCCTTTTATAGCTTGCGGTGTTCTAAACCACATCAACAAGTCTGCTTAACCTTAATTAAGGGCTTGAGTAGGTTGAGAGAAGTTTTGGTGATGTATTATTACAGAAGTGAGGTGGGCGATTTAGGTGGCTACTAACTTCTACTGTGTTTCAGCATGTTACCTGCAGGGTTTGGTCGCTCAGCCTGCCTAAGCTGATTGACTACATCAAATATGTCAATCAGATTTTTTGGCTGAACTGTTCTTTTAAAGCAGATGAACGTCTTTGAACACCGTATTGTTGGGAGCGAGGTCGACACTTACAGCATCTGGTAGAATCTGAGGGTTTTTTTTGTGACAGAATAATGAGTAGACAGATAAAAATAAATAATGAGAAGTAAATGTTAAGTAACTAGGCAGCCAAAATGAACTTATGGGAAGTAAATGTGAATGGGTTCATGAGAACAGTGGAAGTTGAGCTGATAAGGATGTGACAAGGCTGAGGCCTGGAGCTTCCTCATACAGAGTTTGAAAACATTGCTGACATTTGACTGCCATCTTGTGGCAGAAAGTCATGAAGTCGTGTTGAATGAAGATTTAAGACTGAGAAACATTTAAGGTCTTGCCACAAAACAGTTGTTTTATTTTTACAGAGAAACAAAATACAGCACAACAAGCAAAATCTGCATCCTCAGGGTACGTAGTTCAGCGACGCACTGGGACAACCCTTTCTGAGCGGCTGACTTCCTCCAAAATAGAGATCTCATTACTTAAGAACATCCGGATCTGGCAACAGACAAGAAGAAAACCTGATCACTTTATAATACAAGGCATCCTCAGAGGTCTGTTCATAAAGAGGGATGCAGGCACCACCCCACACTGCATTCAGGAGTGATCCTCCAACGTTTTGATCCCAAAGTGTGTTTGTAATTGGTGGTACTGGCAAGAAATCAGCATACAAACATAGAATTGAAAGACTAGAATGCCCTTTATGGGCACTATACACATACAATGAGATTAAATTACTCCTTCAGGGCAGACATGTATGTAGAAAATAACAGAAGAAATCAAATAAATGCTGCAAAAAGTTGCAAAAAGTGCTGTGGTGCTATATACAGATACAGATACAGATAGTAGTTTTTAGGATGTTTTATTAGCCTCCTCGTTCTTTCTTGCAGTCTGTGTCTGTTTCTTCCAAGGATTTATGCTTGGAAATCCACTTGACAATTTCAGTCTTCTTTTATTTTATACATTCTTTTATTTATTCTTGTCTTTGGTTCATTTTTCTCTTTATTTTATTCTGCTCCTGTAAAGCACACTGAATGACCTTTGTGTATGATTATGTACTATATAAGTAAACTTGACTTGACTTGTCTTGAACGGGAGAAGGCTTACAGACACACATGGTTCACTATAAGTTGGGTCGTACCAGTGAGAATGCGTTTTTGGCACAATGACACGATTCGTTATTTTAGTTACAAGTGTTGGAATAGACTTGTTAGGTAATGAGCAGGTGACCTTAATAGAGTAGTGCATTGGATCACGTATTGAGGAAATAAGAAGAATAGCTCGGTTCCCATGAATCAGTATTATAAAGGGATACCAGTAGTACTCTAGGTCACTCAGCAATACGTAAAAGTATCTATAAACAATAAAAGTGTGAAATGTCAAAAAATGTAGGATACGGGACCTTTAATCGTTTTTGGCATTACCATATCCAGCTGTTTGAGTGTCTCCTCTGGAGAAAATGGTGCCTGTCCAGAGTGTTTGGTCATCTTACACACATTCTGGTACAGGTTAAAGATGGCCATCTTGATTGTACCTAACAGGAGAGTTTTCTTGGCAGCTGTGTTCTGAATGTGGGCCCATCTTGACTCCTGAAAAAGAAGTGCAGGCAATAGATGGCTTCCGTAACCCTGTTCTCCTAGACGCTCGCAGCTGTTCTCCTACACGCTTGCCGTTAAATGTCAGACACAGACACACAAACAATGGACGGACTTGGCCTCTTGGCCAGGAAATGTTTGTAAATGAGAATTAGTCTCAAAGAGTTAACCTGAGTCCCATTCCATGAAACAGGATTAAAGGAAAGTCTGGCTTACTCTTCCTTACTCTCCCTTGAAATAAGACAAACTTTCCCTTAATCCTGTTTCACGGAACGGGACCCAGGATAATGAAAAAGATTAAATTTAAAATAAATAACTAAATAAATAAACTCCGGACCCCCTCCCTCTGCGGATTTTCCCCACCCATTTGTGGCCAGAGACTATCCTAAAAGTTCACTCATTTTACAGGTACTAGACTAATGTGTGTGTGCATCCAACTTGGTCTTACCCAGATTATGACATCTGCTCGGGCCTTGTCCAGTTGACTCTCTTGCTGGGCCAGAGAGTTGTTGTAGTGGAGCAGTGTGTCTCTGGCCTGCTGGGTGAAGTGGGCCAGCTGGGCCCGGGATTCCTCTATGCTGTCCTGTTTCTGCTGAGTGATCTGCAGCAGGTCGTCACGCATTTGCTTTAATGTCTCGTAACGGGACATCACCTGATCCACATTCTGAAACTGAAAGGTTTCTTCTCTTGCTTATACATTACTGTCCCAAGGTTCAGAACAAACGGTCATATCAGAAAAGCATTGCATGAAAAACATTAGCCACCATTAGCCAGCATTTTGCGAATGCTTTCATGCTACCACCTTCCACATTAGCATGCTATTCCTCAAGTAACTGTTATTTTATTGTAGATTGTAGATTGAAATGCCTAAACTAGGCACGAAACAACAAGACGTCATTAAACATTTAATATAAAGCAACCATACTGTCATACACTGAACACTGATCATTTTACTGTAACATTACAGTAAAATGGGCTTGAGGTCATTCTGGACCTGTTATGGCTGCAAAGGCTGACAGTTCAGTGGTCCATAAAACTTCTGAATCGCCTGCACAGTCCAGTTTCCAAGGAACTCCTGGGAGGGACTGGAATGCACCTATAATGATGAATTAAGACACTGGGGCCTCAATGTATAAAGTCTATTGCAAGCTGTGAGCAGGATCAAACATTTGAGGGAGGGTTGTGCAACACAGTGGGGGGATTCATTACACAAATGGCTGATTCTATATTTTGCTAGGAGTGGCTGGTTTCATCTTTTTAAAACCAGGTGTAAACTTGCGTTAAGTTCTCAAAACAGAAACTTCCTTTTAACTACAGTGGTGGAAACAGTGGCTAGATAGAGGTTTGAACCTCTTGCAAAGGGAGGAACAATTCTGCGCCTGTGGGTCCAGCACAGTTTGGTGATTTTCCAGTGTTACACCACTGCTCTAGCAATAGCTGCAAGAACATTTACCTCAGGACAAGGCTGTTTAAATTTTCAGGAACAGATATGAATGCATGAGAAATGTGATGTTTTTGTGTAGATGGTTTTGTTTCATATTGAATTACACCCTTGTACAGAAGCGCATCTTGTCAGCAGGCAGGGCAGGCAGCTGCTTGGGGCCCACTAGCCACTACATGGCGAACGAGAGCTGACACTTTAAACTACGGTAGTGGCAATACCGGGGGGGCAGTGAATTTTTGCTTGGGGCCCCAACAGACCCTAGGATCTCTGCCCCTGTAAAATGTGTTGGGGAGCAAAAAAATAGATTTATTAACACTGTTCTCTCTTTCGTCACTTTCATTGTTGTGTTTTGAGATTGCAGACCGTTGCATTATATCACCCCACTCAAGCGTGCAGGTGGTGGGAGGGGTACGTGCAGTTTCAGTGCAAAAGCATCGCAAGCACTTCCAAGCATGTTCAGCACTGTGCCCGTGTCCATCTGGGCCTGGAAAAGCTACATAAGAACTGCTTTAACCAACCTGTTCACTGGCCTGCACCACTTCCTCCAAAAACTGGTGATAAATGGCGTTCCTCTCAACACGTTTCACCAGCTGATCCCGTTCCTTAATCAAAGTTTCCATCTCTTTCTGCAGGGTCAGGAGTTCAGCATGCTTCTGACTGGTCAGCTTCCTCTCCCTGTCCACTGTTCTCATTGCTTGAACTCGCTTGACCTCACTGTCCTGCATGGAGCACAGAAAAAACAGAGACCGGCCGAAGTGGACAAAAAAAATCTTGAGGCAGATAAATCTACATTAAGAATAAAACACCACTTTTGAATTTTTAAAACTTAAATGTACACTGCAAAACATCTGGATGATGGACCTTAGAGAATTGGATATGCTCCTGTTTTTTGTTCTTCATCTGCTCCACTCTCTCCTTCAGTTTGCCTTTCTGCACCTGCAGCGCCCGCAGAGTGGACTCGAGTTCCTGTAAAAAGCAACAGCCACTCTCTAAGAATGCAGGAAAACCTGAATGTCAGGTTAAAAATATGGTTATGATATAATAATCTAGCTATTATTTTGGCACACGGAAAAATCTTGATTTATTTGTGGAATTTTTTCTAAATCACTTAAAAGAAGATCGATATTAGACTAGCCAGCACCCATTGATCTGATTGTTGCTTGTATCTACAGAACTATGAGCAGAGTCTCCTGGTTGGTAAATTGGTTATTGCCTCACCTTTATTTCCAGATCCATGGCATTGTGGGCCTCAGTGGCTTCCCTTCTTTTCAGAAGGTAATAAGCTGTTCCCAACATCTCACTGACAGAACCGTCTCTGTGGCAATAAACACGTCACATATGTCATTAAACACAATGGTCATACCACATGAAAACCTTTTTTGCCCCTTAAATATCCAGAGCATTTTTCTATTATCCAGATATAGTGGGTGTGAGTTGCCAGAGATGTGATGATACTATGATACTCTACCATCACAATATTTATTGTGCAATACAACTTTATTGTGATTCTTTCATGATACTGCAGGTGTTGTAGTTTGATTCTGTGATACATATTTCTGCCATATATTGTTAGAGTGCATTATAAAGCATATAGAAAATAACACACGGCTCACTTGAATCCTGTTTACAGTAATTCTGTTCCCATTTCTGCTGGTACAAAAGAGATGAAGGAGGTTTTGCACCAGAAGCAAGCAACTTTCTCAGAGTAGTATGTGACATAATAAAAGTAAATTAAATATATGAAAATAAGAGACCACTGCAAAAATGCCCCTTTACTCAGGTTTTAGCTTTTATAGGTGTGAGTATTGGACTGAACAGCATTGCCTATGTTTTTAAGAACTGCTGACAATATTTTTCCTAATTTCCGATTCAATATATTGTACTTTAAAGCATAATTTGAAAGGAAATGTCAAGAACATCAAAATAAGAGAAATGATGCAGAGCTTACAGAACTTTACAGAATAATTTAAAGAAAACCAATTTCTTGTTCTCTCTTAAACAAAACGGCAATAAATACCTTTGACGAACTTCTGTTACTGTTTTATCATCCAACTGGTCTCACTGCGAGAGTAGAGTGTCGATTACAGCAGTGGTTTTATACTTTTCCTCATTAAATACGATTAATGTGATTAATCTCATTAAGTGATTCAGGTGATCAGTAATCAGTACCTCATAAAACAGAATGAACTGACTGTGTAGGAATTTAACAGACACTGACATGGAATGGCTGTCATACTGATTTAAAAATATATCACAGTGCTCTCTTATTTTTTCCAGAGCAGTATATAAATATGGCCTCAATTTGTAACTCCTCCTGTTGTAATCAAATCAAGTTTAAGATGAAACACCTCATTAGCTTTACGTTTTCAGGCATTTCCAGGATATGTTGAGTCATTTCGTTTATTTCGTAAAATAACTGTATATGTTTACTTAATAAAAGTAAAACACACTTTTAAAAGAAAAGCAAACTCTTGACACACTACTTACTCTTGACTCAATCCACTCATACTGCGTTTGTGTAATGTTTTCGGGATTCAGGTAATATCACCTAAGAAAAGAGTTTTTTTTGTTTTTTGGAGAATAACACTGGTCTCATAGCAACAAGCTCAGCAGAATTGGAACGTTATGTTATTATGTTCTTTTGTTCATTAGAAAATATGGATTATACTTTATAGAGCTTTCTGCCTAGAGATGCATAAACAAAAAAATGACACCAAAAAATGAAATAAATATCCACTTTAATGTGATCGGATTAAGAGTAGCAAAGAGTAAGCCTGAGAATTTCAATTTCTTCAGTTCTATGTGCTTAAATAAACCTGATCCATACTTTTCTGAGTGTTTTCACTTGCTTTTCCGCTGCTCAGTTTTCAGCTTTAACATTTTATTTTGTGCCAAATGGATCCTTACACATGAAGCACTCATCAAACTATCATCAAACAGATACTATGCTGATAGATGCCAAGAAGTTCCTCTGCAGGGAGTTCATGGGTTTTTTTGATCTGATGCTTTTCTCAAAAGTTAGAGACCACCCAATCCTTCACAAGGTCATGCTTTCCTGTCATTAAGAAAGGCCTCACACTTTCAACCTCACACAGTCGGTTTGCACAGAGAATCCAGGCCAAATTCTCAGATCTGCACAAATAGAATAAGCTTCTCTTATGTGCAATATTTCTTCGGAGTGCAATTTTCTGACACATGTGCATTTTTTTGGGGGGGTGGGGTGGGGTATGCTATTTATAAATGTGGAATTCTTCTGGTGCAATTTTACGTTTTTTGTCCATTCCTGTCATGCCACAGAGCACCTGTGTGTATATACCCACAGTGTTCTTATATATACGTATTTATAAACCCACTCTGTACATACATACAGACATACAGCAGGTCCTCGAGTTATGCCACAGATACGTTCCTTCGACAGTGATGTAACCTGAATTTTGGTAGAAACACACCCTACTCTAAGTCACTTACTGATCCTAACACAGTTGTAAAATCATGACAACACAACTAAGCCACAGAAAAAGGAAAAGGAAAACTCCCTCAGTCATAAGCCGTGTTACTGCGTATTCTTCCAACGCACACAAACTAGTTCACTCACGAAGTCTGTAAGTACGAGGCAAACGGTGTAAGCTGAGTGGGAATGAGCATCGTATGTCAAAACAGATTGTAACCCGAGGACCTAAAGTGTTCTATTCCTCTGTTCTATGCTAAAAGCAGTCTGGACTGAAACACCCTGTATAACTTCAATAAGAGGACGTTGCAATGGGAACTTCTGTGGACACAGCAAGATAATGTAAATCATTAAAAGGTCTTTACAAAAGTCACTCAACATAAAAACCCTTTGCATTCTTTAGCGTCTAGAGTATCGTTCTACTATTAAAATGTAGTGGAGTGGGAGTATTTATACAACAATACAACATTATTGCAATTATTATAATACTACAGCACGGAAATATCTCACTTGAATCCTCCTTTTTAAATCTGTTCCAAATTTCTCCTGGGGCAGAAGAGAAGAAGGAGGTCTTGCACCATCTTGTGGTTCCCAGAATACATTGTGTCCCAATACTTTTGTCCATATTGTGCACTTCACTCATCTTTTAAGAAAACTCATTTTAAGAACATTCTTAGGATTCTCAGAGTGTGTATTAATGTTTTTTCGGGAAGCTGTCAGTACTCTTGCCGATTAGAGCACATGGTTGCATCAGCTCTGCCTCAAATAGACATTCCTCTGATGCAAGTGACTCCTAAAACTTTGGCTCTTCAGCATGACTAACATGGTCCCCACTGGCCCTGGGAATGGGAAAAAAAAACTGTGTTAAAGTATTCGCATGAATGTATTAATTTATTCATTATTTCATTCATAAATCGGAACACAACTCGGTGCACCTACAGCTCACCTATCTACCACCAGTGAAGAGCCAGCCAGCCACTGTCAGGACAGTGAGGGAGTGGTCAAAGGAAGCCAGTGGAGCAGGACTGTCTGGAGGCTACGCACTGGGATGCTCTGGATGAGCAACATGGAAAGGACATTGATAACCTTACAGACTGTGTCACTGAGGATGTCAACTTCTGTGTGGATAACACTGTGGCAATGAAATCCATACTTCCCCAACAAGCCATGGGTCACCAAATGTGTCAAAGCCCTCCTGATAGAGAAGAAGAAAGCGTTCAGGACAGATAACAAGGAGGCAGCCAAGGAGGCACAGAAGCACTGTCTGTAAAGTTAAAGAAGGGAAAAGACATTTACAGGAGAAATCTGGAACAGAACAACTGCAGGTACGTGTGGAGGGGGATGGAGAACATCCCTGGTTTCAAGACTGGGGTGCAAGGGACTGACGGTGGTGAGAATTAGTTTATCAGCATCTCCAGCTCCAGCTCAGCTCTCAGCACCCAGCGCACCTGCTCCTTCCTTTAGAGTCACGCCAAACTGCAGCTCTCCGTCCTAGCGCTCTCCACCAGCATGAGCTAAAGCTTCCACCCCCCCTCCTTCTGTAAATGACTGCTTCGACAGTCATAGACCGTCCATCACACTGATGTGAGAACTACGCACACTCCATCCTGCACATGATCCCCTCCTTCTTGTTCACCTGCCAGGCCAAGACTGGAGTGGATGATGCCCATCATCTACCTACTACACAGTGCCTTCAGCGGTCTTCACAAGCCGAGGGATGTTTTTCGCCCTCTCAATGCCTTCATCTCTATTCAGCCAACCTAGCTGTGAGCAAGCTGTCTGCTCTGCAGGTTCATGCTCCATTAGTTGAGATGATTATAGACTACCTGAGAGTTTGTGCGGCTACAGGGATATAAGTCTTACACGGTCCTGTGTAGCACTGGAGCTCCTCAGGTAACAGCTCTGTCACTGTTCCTCTTCACCCTGAACTCATCTTACTTCCAGTACAACACAGAGGGATCTCATCTGCAGAAATTCTCGGATGACTCAGCAGTAGTTGGATGCATCAGGAGGCGACTTGGAATACAGGTCGGCTGTGGACTGAATCAGCTGCAGCTCAACATCCAAAAGACCAAAGAACTGGTGGTGGACTCAATCTCCTGTCACCCCCGAGTCCATTAGGGGGGTGGATGTGGACTACAAATACCTGGTGTGCACAATAACAAGCCGGACTGGTCTAAGAACTCTAAGAACCAGAGAGAACTCTGGTCACACACTACAGGGGTCAAAATAGGCAGCACTAGACTCAGATCTTTTACAGTATTACTTTTTATTATTTAATATTATTACTACTGATCACTACTAATTGCAATAATGTAATGTACTTCATTTGTGTCAGATTTCACTAAACTGTGTTATTTATATCTAGTATTATATTTAGTATATATAGTATTTATACCCATCATTGCTGTATACAGCATAATGTATTTTCAAATGGAGGCTTTTCTACAGATTTGTATTTAGATTTTATTTAGACTTTAAGAAGACAGAACATCTGAACAGTGCTGCTAAATAAAAAGAAAACAACGATGCAAAAATACAGAAACACATTGTTTAATAACTGCTGTACAATGAGTATGGTATGGTAAAGTATGGTAAAATGGCTCAAACAAACATCTTTAAATCAAGCCTGTTCACAGGATGAGAGCAATATACTGTTGATGCACTGTACATAGATGGCTTTGTCATATCATGCACAAGGAGGTAATACATTAGCTAAGAAAGTTGAGCATATGAGAACAAACCAAACACAGCAAACCAGCTCTTAGCAAAGCATCTGAGTGTCAACTTCAATCCCTCCTGTTCTGCTTCCACTTTTTATACAAGTGCTGAAATACAAGCCCTTATTTTGCAGTCATTAACAGGACTTCAGACCAATTCTAAAAGCCTTAAAAAAACACGACAAAACAAAAAAAATAGCTTAGTTGGTCTTCTGTTTTGCACTGAGTTAAGAACTATAGGTATATGGTACTCAATAGAGAAACTGTGCTGTTATCTGAGCATCAATTGCTTCTGTTCAGAATCGACCCAGCTCTTCTCCCAAATTAAGCCCTCAATCATCTTCCACAACAACACAGAAGCCACCCAAGCATCTACACTCTGTCCTTCTCTGGGTCATACAACACGCTGATTGCTGCCCTTCAATGTGCCATGAATGAAGAAACATTAAAAAGATATATCTAAGAGTAATTGGACTTCTTGTCCATTTTTGTTACAAATGTGCAAACAATAGCGGCCACTTAAGTGTATTTTTCTGAATTAAGAAAAATGCACATACTGTCTCTATAATAGCTAAATTTATAGTCATCTTTTATCTAATTAAGTGCAACAGTCCGATTACAAATTATGATGCATATATACAGAGGTTACAATATACACTTTTGGCATTGCTGTTTGTTTTTACTGTTGCTAGCTCAAGACAAAATCTTGGTGTCGGTAAGTTGTGAGGCTTACCAAAACCCCCTAGTGGGAGTCAAATATTTATATATTATGGAATTTTCATAGAACAATATTTACATAATTGACTAATGTACCTCTTTTTGCAAGTTCCTCTCAATATGATGAGGAAAACAATAGGCCTGGTTATACTCCAAAGTGTTTAATTTCTCCACCAAACTTCTCATATACATAGATATCAACTTTCCAATGACTTATGAAAGTGACACAGTGTCTAAATATACACTAACAACCATGAACCACAGTGTTTGAGTGAGAGCAACTCTGATAGAAGGCCTAATCTGACAGAACGGTGGTAAACTGCATGAGATTATGAAGCAGGAATATCACAAACATCTGAATGCTTTGCATTGAGACATAGAGGAGGCTTAACACAGACACAGACACAGACACACACACACACACACACACATTCCAGGCACTACTTCAAGCAACCAAACACGCTCACTCCGATAAGCCAATCCAAGCCCTGGCAGGCAATAATGCACCAAATCCACGGGAATGTGTGTACATATATATGCCTGTTTAGCTGTTGGGTGGAACAGGATTTTTTCTGTCATGTTTTCTTTCTTAGAGGAGGGATTGAGGAGAATGTCCTAGAACTCCTCGTGCACATTGCGGGCGTAGTCCATGAGCTTGCTGCCAGTAAAGTACTCGCTGTATTTGAGAATCTCCTCCAGTTCCAAGCTGTGGTTCTGGTTCTCGTCAGCCACAGCAATCATCTGCTTCGCTTCATTCAGGGCATTGTATTCATTCATGGGATCCATGTACTCCTGCAGGAGAGGAAATAAGCCAGGGATGTTAGGAAGTAGAAATGAGCAGTTTCACCACTTTATGTTAAACTAGATGTTAAAAAAGCAGTATTTGGCTCAATACTCTAAACACACGCTAGAAACGTTTTACAGTTATTTACTGCATGCAGCCGATGTGAACTGTACCAGACTGCTGCTTTGATTTAGTGGTTTATCTGTTAACAACCAACAACTCATGGTCATATTTTTCACTCTCACTCTCTATCATTTTTTTAAAATCTAGATTAATATCTCACTGTAATCTTGGAATCAATGTAGATTCAAATTTTAAATAAAATTTTATAAAACTCATTTGAATTCTGCCGAAGGTCTGAGCCCCGACCTGCAAATGATACCAAGCCACCCTAAATATATAGTCATTAATCTACTATTTTTCAATTATATATCCAAACATTTCATACAAGATAAAATGAGCGCACATACGCACTTTACAAATAGAAACAAGGTGGGCGTTAGGACCCAGGCGAAGCTACATGGCGCTGCTTGTTAGCAAGTAGCAACCGGAGCCCATTCAGCAATATTTCTCTGGTAGCGCCGTTTGTACTCAGTTTAACAGAACAATACTATGAGTGTCCATAACTATTCACTGCTTAACTTTACTTGTTTCCTTAAGTGAAAGGAAAGGTTTGGTGAAAAGTTTTCAGCCCTCTATGCACGCTAATTCATTCCTACAGCTCTGGGGGCGAAGACTAAGGCTAAGCCCCTGTCTTTCCGTCCTAGTGACGTTCCTGTTTCACAGTAGGCATACATCCACGCTAAAATATCAAGGTCAAAGTCATCATAGCTTGGGTAGTATAGACCCAGCTCCCAACCCAACTTTGTGAATAGATAAACGTCGATCGGAGTCTCACATTAACGCAGCACGTTAACGCCGATAACGGCCCACCACTAATATATACAGAGGGGAAAATAATTATTTGACCCCTCGCTAATTTTGTAAGTTTGTCCAATGACAAAGAAATGAAAAGTCTCAGAACAGAATCATTTCAAGGGTAAGTTTATTTTAACAGTGACAGATAGCACATCAAATGGAAAATTGAAAAAATAACTGAATAAAATATAGAAACTGATTTGCATTTAATTGAGGGAAATAAGTATTTGAACCCTCTAACAAAAAAAGACTTAATACTTTGTGGCAAAACCCTTGTTTGCAGCAC
>JBBJLR010000139.1:4565472-4578544 GCA_037577145.1 Brachypetersius gabonensis | reverse complement strand
GTATTATCGTTTGGCTCCGCTGAGCTCCTGTCTAGTGGAAATGCGGGCCGGTTCTCGGAAGGTTCCCAGTTCGGCACGGGAACCAGTGCAGTGGGAAAGGGGTATGACAGTGTTGGGATTTGAATCCACAACCTTCTGATTGCAGGGGCAACGCCCGAACCCCTTGGCCACCAGCTGTAGGTTGTAGTGCAAGAAAAGTGTATAGCCGGAGAGGGGATGCTCTCTGAACAGATGAGTCTGCAGGAGGTCGTAGAAGATGGAGAGGGATTCTTCTGCTTTGGTTGGCTTAGGCAGCTCATTCCACCAGCAGGGAACCACAGAAGAGAAGATCCTGCACTGGGTTTACCTTGTGTGTAGGGGTGGCAGAGCCAGACAATGTTCTTTGGAGGAGTGGAAGGAGCGAGTAAGAAGACAAGCCTGAATGATGGGATTAAGGCTGGGTGCTGACCCAGATTTGACTGAATTCTGGCAATCATGGATTACATGTTCTCTTTTACAGACCACAGTGAGGTGAAGAAGAGTAAGAACCAGCTCAGAGCCAGAGACAACGTGAGAGTGCTGATATGCATTGAATCGCTCTGCCATAGATACACGTGAGTGCTTTCCTATCAACACTTGACAGAATAATGTCATGCAGCCACCAAATCACACAGATCTGATATTTCTGTGATCCACAAGAGAGACGTACAGACAACACATCTCAAACTAGCTTCTTTTCATTGTTGTCTGAGGCTGTGATTCCCAAACCAACAAATAGAGCAAAAATCTGCACTGTTTGAGGGTCCCTGAGAACTAATTTGGGAACCACTGGTGTATAAAGAACAAAACACCAAAACTGAAAACAGTACTATCAGATCAGTTTCAGAAACTGTCAAGTATTGTTCTGAACATCATGAAAAAGTGCCACACATTGCCCCAGCTGAGCAATCAAGGATACGTTCCCTCTAGTCAGAGGACAGTTTTCAAACATTTCACACACAGATCATCACAATCTGAACTTCTGTTATATGTCTAAACTGTTTTTGCATTCTCTCATGTTGCAATCTTGCATTCTTGACTCATGGTAACATGTCAAATTCTATCAAAAACTCGTCCCCTAAGGCCGTGGTTCCCAACCTGGGGTCCGGGCCCCCCTTAGGGGGGCGCTAGAGATCGCAGGGGGTGCGCAGAATTGTGTCTGCACTGAGGTTACCAAAATTATATTTTTACACATTAAATGAACAAAATCCCTATAATCTGAGAAACGTAAATGTGTGTGTGTATAAGAATATAAGAACAAAAACCTACAACCGCTGTTGTAAATAAAAGTTTGTAACTAATCACTTTATTATTTTTGTGCGTCTATGCGGGTAGGAGTTGGGGGGCCTGGCTTGTCTTGGACACAGGTAGAGGGGCTTCAAGGAAAGAAGGTTGGGAACCACTGCCCTAAGGCACACGCCCTTGTTCTTTTTTGAGATGCATTTAAAAAAGGTGCACTGCACGTCAAGTTATAGACCTTAGATGATAATAAAAATGTTTATATAAAATGTTTTTAAACTTTAAACACTTTAAGGCTTTTTCATTTGCTCACCTATATTAATAGTGTGGCTTATAGACAAGTTGAAAATTGCACAAAAATACATGAGCAGACACACACTACCTGTATTTGATCTTTAGAAAAGCAACAATAACAACAGCACAATAACGGGCACTTATTTGAACTGTGTTCTGAATTAACCCACATACTCACATTCTGTAATAGAGAGAATGTCTTATACATCTTTTGCACAGTGATCTGGTCTTGGGCTGATCTTACTGTTCTCTTTGTGCATTGTAAGGTTGGCCAAAAAAATATTGTAATCAAAGGTTGTCCAAAAAATATATTGCATTTAATTATAGACTATGCAAGACAGAATGTCACTTGCCACACACCATTGCACAGATGTTTACTCTTCAAAAGAATCATGATAAAGAAAGCTCCAGTGCATGAGCTCTAATCCTGGAAGGAGTCAAAGGTGTCAGTTTATTGATTTGCCAGTCAGTTGCTTCCAAATTGGCATGTTATGAGTTAGAAATTATTCAGTAATATTAAAAGGCAGCCTAGATGGTAATTACATGGTAATTATATTGATATTACTAATGTTAGCTAAAGGATAAGGCTCTCCAACACTACAAAACTGAAGGAACAAATGGTACAAGTAAAAGCTGGAGCTTAACACCAAGCCCCACACATTTGAATTCCTTGCTGTGATGTCAGCACTCATCAGCACGCAGATTTTTCAGCTGTTCAAACCACCCCTGGGTCGAAAGGGTTTCAGTGTGTGATTTTAACATCAGTTTGAAAAAAGGAAAGCTGTTGAATCGTTATTTTAAGTCAGGTCAAACTTTCAGAAGTAGGCAGAACATCTAGCAAACCAGTGTAGGTGTTAAAGCAAAGCTGCGTGTCTGTCAGGATTTTCCTCACACTCATCTCGCTGGCTGAAATGGAAACACTCTGCCACACCAAACGTGCAGATAATGTCACTGTTTAAAATTTTACTGCACACGATTGCAGTGTTTCAGAATGTCTGGGCATTTTTTTTACAATGTCAGGCTCTACAAATGTTATCTGTATAATTGCATGCCACGTTTTCCGTGATTTTGTTTGTTGCCCCCCTAGCGCCTCTTGTCAGTTTTGGTGGCTTTAACTACATGCTTTGTCAGACAATGTCAACTCTGTTCAGAAGGCTGTTGTTGGAGACATCAATGCTGATACCAGCAATTTTGGTAGGAAAGTCAGTCGCCTGTGTAATTTCCCCTGATGTATTTATCATGGCCAAATGCTCGATTTTGACTTTGCTTCCATAGACCACATCCACATCTACATAAATTCATGTATGACCCAAGCTCATAGGAATACATCAGCAGTGATGAAAATTAGTATTTTTCTTTGGGCTCCTCTTGGAATTAGGGCCATGTGGTTCTTATTTCAGCGGCTCAGGCAAGTGAACGCATGTCGTAAAAGTCCGCTTCAACAAATCAAACAAAAATGATTTTAGCTTATGAAAAAATAACTGGAGTGAAGGGGGCAGATCCAGGCAAATCCCTAAGCCAGCAGTAATTAGTTGTTTGTTAGGGTAATTCTAGCTACCCTGCAAGCAAACTGCAAGAGGAACAATTCTGGAAAACAATCGGTGTACCAATGCCAGTTTGTCTTTGCCAGAAATTGTAGGCTGTAAATCATGTTGTCTGTTCTGGCCTGTGTGAAAGCAGCAAGGCCTTTCCTGTGTTAAAGTGGAGCAGTCTTTTTAAAACGGAAAGGCCTCGGACCTTCAGTCTGGTCCAGTCGCCTTGGTAACCTTTAGAGCTCTAGTTTTGACCCACAGGGTTTTTATAGTCTTGTGGGGCCACACAGTCTCAAAATGACAATACACGTCTGGGGACAGCTTGTTAAATTGGGTGGCTTGCTAACAAGGTTACACCCCCTTTAACCCCTCTCCCTCCCATTCAACCCCCCCCCCAAATGTCCCTAGTCCCTCTCTCTGTGGGTTTTCCCCACCTACTTCAAAAATTCAAATATCATACATTTTGCTGTTTGTAAAACTACAATTTAAGAAAAGAAATTTGGGCATTTTCTTTCTTTATGGGCATTTGTGTGTTATTCTTAAAACCCCTGTACAGTTATTATTCATTCATTCATTCATTCATTCATTTTCTGTAACCGCTTAATCCTTACTAGGGTCGCAGGTACCCAGAGCCTATTGCGGGGCCATCGGGCACAAGGCATGCTTTACAAAGCATTTAAAATGATTGATATTAATATGAAGTTCGTTTTCACTGTGCTTCCTATAGTTTTGGCTTTCCAATAGATTTTGGAACATTGCTACAACAACTTGACTTGATTTGGGAGGGACAGTCAGGTGTTTATACAGACTAATCAAGTTCATCCACTTCAAATGTGTCAAACTACTAACTAGTCAATGGATACTGTAGCATTTAGAAAAATGTACAAAATACCTATCCATTATTCCTCCTCTACCAAACTCATGATACCAAAGCATTATGATTTTGGGTAGTTAATGTTCTCTCTCCAAAACTGGATAGTCTGTCCAACTGCTAGATTGTGAAGTGTTTCCATTGCTCCAGAATTCAATTGTGGTGAGTCCTGCCCCAGTTTGGCATTGCATATTGGAAGCTCAGTCTTGTGTGGTGCTGCTTCGCCAAAGAAAGCTAATCATTTCATAACAGTGCCACTGGGCTCTTCAGTGAAAGTAAGCTTGCAAGGCTGTATATTGGATTTTATGCATGTTGCAATTGTCTTTTTTTAAAAATGCACTACACACTATTTATGTCTATCTGTCTATTCATTGCTCTCAGTCTCTTTCCTTATATATGTATATATCCCATTTTATATGTATATATGTATGACTGTAACTCTCATTATATAGATACTCATTTAAAGATAGTCATTGTCAACAACTAGGACTGAGACATACAGTCCAAAAGGACACTTCACATAATTTTGAGCTAATTTGGAAAAAATGAGTTGGGTTTTTCCATCTCGGCTCATACTCTAACAGCCACTAGAAAATGCTGAGAATGTGAGATGAGGCTTGTTGAGATGGCAGCAAGAAAGAAGACCAGCTTAACTGATTCAGCATGAAAACTCTCGGTTTTCACAGTGAACGTGACAGGAATCTTTCGACCTGCCACACAGAAATCATACAAGGCAAAATGTCATTTCAGCTTGTGCATTTGACTGGAAGATCTGACCTTAGCTGCTTTGTACATAAACGCAGCCATGACTAAAAAAAATGTATTAATCTTAATGGCAGTCTGAAAAGTTCATTTGTAAAAGCTTATTCAGAAGGAATCTCTTTGAATCTCAAACATGTTATTGTCAACAGATAACCCTGAGGTTGAAAGCAGAGTTTGTTCTTTAAGCCTTTAAGGTCTTTTGATATGTTTTAGTATGAATTCTATCTCACCATGTTTTCATTGTCTATGTGTAGGTCTTTGGAGATGATCGTTGGTTTGGAGAGTAACAGCAAGATATTCACAGTGTATGTTCATGGACTGCTGGAACTCCAGGTGGGTGCCTTGGCTGACTCAGGATCTCTCTAAACTGAATATATACCTAATTTTTAACATTCGTTTATACGTTAGATTTACACCGTTTTCCTTGTTATATCAAATATATCTGCCAAGACATGTTTGTTTAGTTTTGCACTAGAGCTATGAGACAAATAATGAAAGTCTATTGTCCCTCAGTTTGTATTGTGCATTGACCACTTATAAACTCAATAAGCATTCACCCTAATGTTAGGATCACAAGCTTGATCCCTAGTGATGCCACAGTCATTCACAGATATGTCCAGGAGTCCAAGAGAGCACAACTGGCCTCATTCTCTTGGGCATCTGCCAAATGACTTAACAGAATTGGCAGGTTTTCTCTTCAATTTGTTTTGAGCTGTCCAATAATACTGTCCAAGTGGCAGTTAGAAAAGAGGTAATTGTGCTTCATGTGACTTGGAGGACACCATTTTCAGTTTAGTACCAGCATGTAATAAAGGAAGACTTTAAAGCCCAACAATTACAAATGTTTATCCAGATTATCCCTTGGTCTGACATCATCCAGTCATTACTCTTCCAATCTACTCTTTGTCTAGTTGAGGATGCCGTAATTGTGAATTGTAAATATCAATATTTACGGCTCATCGTCCAAAGGTTGATTGGAAGTCAATTCTTTGGTGTGAAACCAGATGTTGACCGTCAACCAATAACAGCTGAGCTAAACCATCCTTGCCAGTGTTTACGGAGGAAGTTCTAATAATGGTGGGTCAATGGAAAGCTACATGGAATACAGAGAAAGAGGATAAACTTATGAAATTATGGCAACAGCATGAATATCTGTATATATAAAAAACTAACAATTGTCTGACTGCCGTCCACCATGTTTGTTTTGATATGAAGTTATGCTTATTTGACAGAAATCCCACAAGGTTTTGAGAATAATCTGAAAGTGTGTGGTGTTTCATTCAGGACATTTTTGTAGTACGGTCATTCCGGACATTCCCTTGGAGATACAGAGCTCTAAGCAATTTCCTCCAGGATCAATAATGTTTTCTGTTTATTTTTCTGATTCTCATTTCTGACCTGATTGCAGGTCAGTTTACTTTGTAAACCTAAACGTTTCCAGACTTTAATTACCTCTGTGAATACCCCTCTATTTATTATACTGCACATTCTCTGTCGTGCCACCGCTGTATTTGCTATTTATGTGTTTAGCTCTCTACCCTTATTCTGCAGTTTTGCACATGTAACTCTCTGCAGCTAGAATACAATATCTGTCATAAGACCAGTACTGTAGCTACTGTCGAATGCACTAAATGTTGTCTTGTCTGGTTGTTTTGTTGCTCTTGTGTTTTTCCTGTCTTGTGGTCTGGACTTGTGGACTTGTGGTCTTTCTGTTTCAGTTCTTGTGTTGCTCCATGGTACTGGAGGAACATAGTTTTATTTCACTGTGTACATGCCTGAAATGACAATAAACCTACTTCACTTGACTTGATTTGATGTAGCAACCTACAGTATAGGATATTCATTCTATTGCTGGTATATTTTCTTTCCAGACTGGCCAGTACACATCCATATTTGTCGACAATGCGGCAGGAGCTTCCATCACAATACAGAACGGCTCAGACTTCATGGGCATGCTGCTGGGGGTATAGCCTCCCTTACATTTGCCTCTCACTCAAGACTGCTTTGCTTCCTAATGGACTACAATCCAACTCTCCTTCAAACAAAGGAGGCAACGGGCCGTCCAGAGACTGTTAACTCAAAAGCTTCAGTATGTGACTGATCTCCTGTGCTGATGGTGGCAGGTTTTGGGCCTCTTCCGAAAAAGACATCTGGATGGAATTCCTATCATCCTTAGAGACAAAAGAGAACACGGTTCTACACTAGTTTCATTCGCATGCTATGAAAACATATTTTCATAGTCTTTTTATACACAATGAAAGCAATCTTTTGTTATATTGGGGTGTTATAAATATGACATTGAGCAGAATTTATAGAATTTATTTTGTGGTACATATTTACATATATGTATATGTATTATGGTAGATGTATTCAGAAATATATGACATTACAAATGCTTAACGTTTCCTTGAAATCTATGGTGTACTTTGATAAAGACTCATTATTGGACTGCTGGTAGCAGATCAGGCATTGCTTGAGTGAAATATTACTCTGCTAATATTATTAGCAGATCACACATATATTTTGGAGAGAAAAACAAGGGTGAGTGAGTGAGGCCCTTTCTATGGACTCTGTGAACCTGGCCTTATCTCTGTGACGGATGGATCCTGTTGGGCTTTATCACTCCTTGTGTAAACGTCTCTGTATAATGATAATCCATTGGATAAAGACCGATAATGCACCGCACAGCTCCTGGAAAACGGATCTCGTGGTGCCTCAGAACAGAACAGATTCGGCAAAAGTCTTGATTCTGTTTATTCTTCATTCCCACTGGAAGCAAACACTCTCAGATTTAAAAGTTGGGCTAGGAGTGTTGGGCTGGGAGGGTGGTTGCTACCATGACAAATTAGACATGTTGGAGATTCCTGCTGAGTTTTCTGAAATGCCAAACATGTCAGTCTTCCATTTCGCGAGCGTCCCCTTGGGAAACCATAAGCTCTTTTTTTTTTTTTTACCAGTTATTTTCTTTTCCTCTTTTTGTCTTGAATATATCAGATGAGGATATACACATATATGATTCTATGTACAATTTGTCAAAGTATTTATGTATATGTATCAGCAAATGTACTGAAAAGCAAAAGTTCTGAACGGGCTGCTACACATCAAATAGAATGTCAACCAGTACAATTGATGGTAATGAGAATAAATCTTAAGCAGAAATACTCTCCTGGAGCTTTAAGAAAATGACAACATTCATATACACTAGGGGTGGCAAGGTACCACTTTGTGCGTGCCAACATATTTGTTTTAAAGTGCGCTATGTTAGGTTGAATAGGCATTTTAAACAGCATTCCCGCTAATTTGTGTTACACATGTCCTCATTAGTGTATCTCTCTTTACAACATAAAAAGTAAAGTGGCCCCTTATAGTCATGCATGAACAATTTGAAATTCTTTCTCTGCGTTTAACTCATTTACCGAGTGAAGCAGTAGGCAGCAAGCAATGTAGTGCCTGAGGAGCAGTGTGTGGGGAGCAGGGTGTGTGGAACAATGTGTGTGGCTGGTACCTTGCTCAAGCATACCTCAGTGGTACCACTGGCAACCCTGGAATTCAAAATCACAACTTTCTGATCACAGGGGCAACTCCAAAACCATCAGGCCAGCAGCTGCCCCTGACACGTTGCTCAAAGGCTTTTTCCAATACGCGATCCATGATTTTGTCTCTTATCGAGTCAATACCAAGACTGAGATTGGATCCAAAAACCCTTACTATACACCCATACAAACCTGTGGTTCATTAATTTTTAAAGACCCCCTGCACTGAAAACCATGACTAACCCCTTTTGGGTGGCTTATTATAATTATACAGTTTGGTATTTCTGTCAAATGTCACACTGCAGTGGTCCACCAAAAAGTCAGATTTCAAAAAAGATTCCTGTGGTGTCACACATCAGCTTATTTTCTTACGCCACAAAATAGAAACAGAGCGCAACGCGTCATTAGATGGAAAAACCACACCCCTCATGGGGAAAGCATTCCATGGAGTTGAATGGGAGTGAATGGGCAATTGCGGAACACAGCTTCTCATAAAATGTAAACAACAACACATTTCTGTCCTAAAATCAATTGAATCAAAAAGCTAACTTGTCATCTAAGACCAAAATGTTCAAGTAAAGCAGTGCTGATACATATTATTAGCACTGAAGACTCTGGCTTTTGAAAATGATGGCTAGCGACTAATGTTTTCATTGGGACTCATCTATCTACAGTGGCTGCTAGCTAAATGTTAATGCCAAACCCTGATTACAACAATCTTCACCACAGGCACTTTCCAGAAGGCTTTTAGAAATGACTAATGGATGTGGATGAGCCACGTCGTCCCTGCAACATAAATACAGACCATGGATCTAGCTAGCCGGCTAACCTAGAGCTAGCTACCATGGCTAGAGAGCTAGCTAAAAATGTTTCTGGGGACCAGGAATAAATCACATATACATTTTTAGCATTCACTCACTTTCTGTAACTGCTTAAGCCTTACTACAGTCGTGGGTATCCGGAGCCTATCTTAGGGTCAATGATCGCGAGGCAGGGGTGCCAGCCCACTGCAGGGCACACACCATTCACTCATACATCTACAATTTACAATCCCGAATTCATAGGTCTTTGGACTATGGGAGAAACCCTGGAGGGAATCCACGCCACCAAGAGGAGAACATGCAAACTCTCCACACACACACAAAGGCCAAGACCCAGCTTAAACCAAACCCGCCCCCCCCAAGGTGTGAGGTACCCACTGCATCTCCATGGGGATAAAATTTTAAGCAACAAATTAACTCACTTTTGACCTACCTGGCACAAAACGTCTGCCAATAGTAATGGGATTCCATATGGTCCCCATGTCTAGAGAGGCTGTTAATATATTTAAGACAACTATGATGTCTTCTTAGTTCCATTTGGTGTCATGGAATCCAGTAAAGGTTGAAGTCATGGATAGTAATTTTGTTTGCTGTGCAACCCACCATGCAACAGTATATTGGGATGGTTATGATTATAGGTTTAGACAATGAAGAGAATGTGGAATGCAAATCAATGGAAAGTGCAGTGTTGGCATGGGAATGGCCTAAATGTTTGTCTCTAAAGCTAAAACCAGTCATATCCCAATGTGCTATGCAGAAATTGTACTTACATAAAAGTAAGAATACTATATCATAAGAGTGGAAGTATGCAGCCAGAAATGTGCTAGAGTGAAATGTTACTAGGAATAAACTAAATGTAATTCTAGCTGCAGAACATGCCTGTGTTGCAATTTGTGATGTTCCACAAGTGCAGAAAAATCCCTAGCTATGATAAAAGTGAGTGCATATCATTTAGATCTAGCTCATGTGCTGGAAAAATCTCAGCTGTTTGCTTATTAGTGAATAAAGAAAAAGAAAGCAGGTAACATTAGGAATAAGCAGTTTTTTAAAATTGCAATTCTAATATAAGAATTTATAAACTAGTACTATTATTTTGTAAAAAGAAAATTAGAATGAATAAACGTGAAGAGCTCTGAATTTGTGTCGATAACATAATAGTAAGTCCTTTTTACTCATTTAGGGATGTACTTTTTACATTAAAATTAAGGAGACGCGTTGGCTTGAGTCATCCTTGTTTGAAAATCATACTGTAAAATCGAAAATACCCTTTGGTGCAAGCAGAATGGAAAATGCGTTTGTGTATCATTTGCAATGGAGATATCTCAGAATGCCTCAAATACCATAGCGAACAAGAGTGGGCACTGGCAAGCTGACTGTGGCCTGCCACCTGGACGCACCATGGTGCGATCTTCCTGAAACCCAATCTTCGACTGTCATTTAGAAAGCTTCAGTGCATGAAAAGAAAAAAACATTCATCTGACGCTGTGTATTTATTTATTTATGTATGTATTTCTGTCATTTTTGCACCTGCTTGCTCCCAGACTTGTGGTTTCAGTCATTCAGTCAACTCCCACGCCACTGTAGGCCCAGAGCTTGAGCGTCAGTCAATGGACCTTTGTGTTTTTCTTGCCTTTTCCCATAGAAGTTGCCGGTAAAGAGAACGGAGAGTGAGCTTGCACTAAACTCTCAATATTCAGTTTCACACCAAAAGCGCCTAATGAACTCTTTCCGGCAGGTTTTTCACGCTGTTCGAGTAACGCTTCAGTCACTCTGAGATCATCATGTTTTGGAGTTTCCTGCCTTGGATGAATGTGTTCAACAGATACGTATTGAGATTCTAGTGTAGGATGTGCCTTTATCACTTTACTTAAGAGCAAGTGGTGCAGTTTGAGGTGCAGCAGTGTTGCTTTGACAGCAGCCGCACTAAATTAGCAGGTTGGTATGCAAAGATTTACACATAAAGGGCTTCGAACACTCAGCGATAACTTCACCACACTTCGCCATGCCAATTTTCCTTGCAATTACAGCTAATAATTGACACCTGCTTGCTAGTTACACAGTGCTTGGGTGCGAAGAATCTCTTTCGGGTGCTTTTTTTGCCAGCTTCGGCCCCCCCCCCCCCCCGGGAGAGTCGCTCTCATCTGTGTTTTCACTGCAGGGTGGTTTTTTGCTCACTGTGAGGTTTCCCCGACAGCAACATATCTGGGTTTGTTTTTTGCTGATGCCAGATTTTAACAGAAAAAATAAATGACTCAGTATGAAAACTTTCTTTTCTGATGTCCTGAAACCTACATTTTATATTAATATTCTTGTTTTAAAATGTATTACCCTTCACATTATATGAATATTTGTTAAAAATCGCATGAATAGTGAGTTTTAGAGCACTATTCATGCCACAACCATGACACCATTTTAAAACATTTTTATCCTAATAAAGACTAAGTAGTCAAACTTTTATGGAATAATGTAAATAGACAAATGTAATTTAGAGTGACTAAAAAGTCAAAGGTATTTTGTCAAATGTAATTAAGCAAACGCTATGAAATAATCTAAAAATATAATATAACAAATATTTAAATATACATCTTCACATGGGTAGTTGGGGTGTGGAGACTGCGGCGCGTAAGCTGAGCTGTGATACCAGGTTTATTACAGCAAAAGGGATATTGATCACTGTGCAGAACAGGGATAACAGGACGAGGGACAGAAGGACAACAGTCTTTACACAGACGAAGACAAGGTTCATATGTATGTGAGACATCAAACAAGCTAGAATAGGCAGGCTAAAGACTCAGAAAAAATAAGAGACATTATTTTTTATTCTGGTTATTGCTTTGTAATGTGTGGGAATGTGTCTGTGTAAAAAGTGAAAGTCACTGTAGTTTTATACACTATTGACCACACTAGACTCAAAAAATGTTTGGAGAAAATTTAAAAATAGTGCATAAAATCATTTATTATACCATGGAAATGTTAAACTACACTTTTACATTATTTACAACTGCAACAATTAAAACAGTGATGTTAAGAGCAGATTGTGTGTGTGCGCATGTGTGTGTGCGTGTGTGTGCGTGTGTGACTCTGTTTCATCCATCAAAAACTGAATCAGGAGTGAAGCTGCTGGAATACAGACCAAGAAAAGTTACTGTACACACACTACTGCACTCACAACATGTTTTACTCACACTGCAAAAGTTTATAAACATATAACAGCCTGTGCCTTTTACGCACACACACACACACACACACACACACACACACACACAACCACAAATTGTACAAACAGTGAACAGACAAAACGAAAAAGTGGTCTCTTTTTTCCCCAGTTCTTTCAGAGATATATAGTGAGATTGTCCCAGGACTAGGGACCAGCCGACACACTGACAGGTGTTCCTACACAAACCCAGAGGACCATAAGCTTGCCACGGCAGGGCCATCAGTCTCTCGGGAGGTGCCCATCCTGTGCGAGGGCCCAGCAACCATCACAGAACTTGCCTTGGGAGCTGGCCATGCCCACCTCATAATCCACACAGAGGCACTAAGACACACAGGCCAGTACAAACCAGGTAATAACCAAAAATCAGAACCTGAAAGACATAAACAGTTCAAGTTTAAAGTTTTTCCAGGTGTAACAGACTAAAGTTGATTAAACAGACAAGTGTAACAGAATAACTAAATGGTTTAATGCTATGGAAAAAGTAAATAGTCAAATTTTATGTAGCGACCAACTAGACAAATGGGACAAAATGACAAATTGGTGTAATATTATGGAATAAATAAACAGTCCAATGCAAGAATGACTAAATGATTAACTATTCTGCAATAAATATTATTTTTCTTTAGCCACCTAAACTGTACCAGGGTCGCGGGTACCCAGAGACCCCAGATGAAACCCACGCACCAAAAAGAGAAAATGCGAACTCCAGACCCACACACACACACACACACACACACACACACACACACACACACACACACACACACACACACACACACACACAC
>JBBJLR010000139.1:4530265-4550013 GCA_037577145.1 Brachypetersius gabonensis | reverse complement strand
ACACACACACACACACACACACACACACACACACACACACACACACACACACACACACACACACACACACCCTCCTCCAGCTCTCCGAAGTGGCCACCCTGCCATCACTCACTCCTCTCCTTGTTAGAGTGTTAATAAACAGCAGGGCTGGCAAACACCTCGCTTCATTACAGGCTGACCAGAGCTCCACACCAGGCAGTTTCGAGTCTCTGCTGGGTGATGATGGGGCTGCAGCTGCTCCTTTGGAGAGAGAATTCCTCTGCCCTCATCTATCAGCCTTTCACAGGCCCTCACACTGTTAGGCGTATACAGTGCTGCTATTTTGTCCAATAATAGCATACAGTGTAGACTGACGCAAGTTCATCTCCAAAATGTATTTTAGTAATGAACTATTTAACTTCCTGAACTCCTGGAATTCCTTACAACTTTCTCTCAAGAATAACTTTGTTTTTTTCATTTTCAATCTTCATTGTTTTGTATTTACAGAACAGTTATCATCAGGATACAATAAAAGTCTTGGAATTCTGGTATTATTAGTTGGAACTTATCAAATACGAGGCATTTTGCACATTAATACTTACATAATAACAGTAATGGCTGCTCATGATATTGGATAGGAGGGCAGAGAATAGCAGGGCTACCCACACAGTAGCAATATCCAAGCTTACAATTTAAGTAAAAAAAAAAAAATAGATACAGTATTCTAATATGTTACATTTAATGTAGTTTAAATGCTAGTGTACACTTTAAAAAAATGCAAAGAACTGAAAATGATCGATATCAATATTAGAATCAGCCACAATACGGTATTAATCTGTCTCGGTAATTCCAGGTTCATTAAGTGAGATTCCAGACTTACCTGTAAACTGTGCGCAGACAGAGACTCGAGGGCCAGAGGAGAAATAAAAACGAGAACTTGGTTATGAGGGATAGAATAGCAGTGAAAACACTCTGATTAGGCAAATGAAATACGTTCAGCCACATAACTGTCACAATTTGTAATTTGTGCACCTTTTAACTCCCTGACCTCTGCAGTGGAAATGCAAATTGCTCGCATACCGCAAGCAGCGGTATGGCCCGGCTCCAGACTCGCTTTTTTTTATATTTGTCGCCAAAGCACAGAGCAGAAATTTCCTGTTGCTAAAACGGAGTATGGGATTAATGCTGTCAGTGCACTGTATGTCCAAGCTATGGCTGATGGGCAGGCCCGGCTTGTCTCTCCTTGTCATATCACACTGTAGCCTTCAGCTCCACATGCTCATAATCTTCTGAAAAGCTTTTCCCGCAAACGGCTTCTTAAGGTGTTATTTGAAATGTCTCTGCGATAATTCTATTAACGTTGTTTACACGTCTCGGCAGAGAAGGAGTGTGTTTGAATAGAAACCAAGCTTACGATACGCCACACTCACAGCTTTCAATGCTAATCCTTAGAAAGGAGTAAAATCCTCCTGAGGTGTTTTAGGCCGAGTACACTTTAAAAAAGGGGCAAAATCATTAATTGTGACAATGCCATAAGAGACACTGTTTTGGTTCCTTGAAGAAGCTTCCAACGGTTGGTTCCTTGAAGGACTAGTTTTGAGTATGTCTGCTTCAGAAAATCTTTCTTTGGATCTTTCACTTTTGGTGAATAGATATTTAATAAAACACATTTAGTGTAGTTGATCAGCCAAAACATATTAGAATTTTTCATTCTTCGTTCTTTCAAGAACCTTTTAATGGACGGTTCTTTCAAAAACATTCTTTAAAGAACCATTTTGGTGGAGTCAGTTAACTAAGAAGTGTTTTCTAACTGGTTCCCTTTGAGAACCTTTCATTGGATGATGATTTCAAGACTCAGCCAAGACATGCTTGACGTTTTCCTTCTCGGTTCCTTCAAGAATTTGAATCGATGGTTCTTTAAAGAACCATTTTGCAGTCAGTCAGTCAAAACAATACTTGGGATTTTCCGTCTTGGTTTCTTCGAGAAGGATGTTTTTTTTTTAAACCCCTTTTTTTGTAAATGAGAACCAAGAGAGAACTTTTTCGAAAGTTAAAGAACCTTCACATAAAGTCTCATCACCATCCAAAGGTTTTTTTTTTCCCGACAGCTTTTACACTATGTGGAAGGTCTTGATTCTTCAAAAAAAAAAAAAAGATCCTTCACAGTTGCAGGTCTAATCCGCTGAGAGGTTCTTCTACAACCCTTTTGGCGCCTTTATTTTTGTAAGAGTGTACGGCAGACACCTTTGGCGGCGAGATAATACCGTTTTGAAAAAAATCCAATATTTGTAGACATAATTCTCTGGGCACAGGACAGGTTTACAGTCTCGTGCTGGCAGAAGAAAATTCCAGAAATAAACTTTCCAGACTGCGGGAGTGAAAACAACTCCCTTTCTTTTTAGTGAGCGCGACTGGCCTCGGCCCGATATTCATCAGTGAGGATAACCTCTGACCCCTGGAATCATATGACACTGTGTGGTGCAGATCCTGCTGTAGCCAGCCAGTCTGACTGTGGCAGCATCTCTCCCCCACTCGCTCACACGTCTCTCTCTCTCTCTCTCTCTCTCTCTCTCTCTCTCACCCTCCCCTTCTCCCTTCCCGTCTCTCCTTACCTCGCTCTATCTAGCTCGCTTTCACTCTCTCATGATAGCTTTATTGGCACTAAATGAATAGTTGGACGTTTTAAATTTAAACAGTTTTCCACTTGTAGTCGATCAGCCAAGACATGTTTGGTGTTTTGCTTCTTTTGTCTAAAGTCGGAGCCAGGAGGCCAAATTTGCAAACAAAAACAAGCACTAGTTTACGACAGTCTCCCAAGCCTCCATAAATACATGCCCCAAACGTCTCTCGGCCCTCTCACCAAGGTGGTGTAGACTTGTTAATGTGGTTTAGGACACACAAAACTTTGTATAAAAGTGGCACATGGATCCAAATCAGTCCTCTGTTTTGCAAACCAACTCTAATATCGCCTGAAATCGTTGCCTGTAGTGGTGAAGGTTAGTTTCATAGCTCACAGTAAGTCATACTGTATCTTAAACCACATTCACAAGTCTGGATGAGGTCTGAACAGTTTTGGTTAGTTTTGGTTAGTATTGACTTCTAGTGTTTGTTAATAGTTTTGTAGCTCCAGCACTAATGTAAAGAAACAAAACTCTTTGCATATTGACAAAATATGGGGAAAGTGGGAAATCATGTACATTTCATTTAAACACAGTGTAGTGATATTTATAATAGTATATCATTGTATTAAATATATAATTTACATTGAAAATGTATTTGTCTCATGTACTTTAACTCATTTCTTTGGTTCTCTCTCCTAGTATGTTTCAGTCTTTGTAATTGTGAAGCATCCGATTGACTCACTCACTCGCTCCATCACATTTAGGAGCTTAATGGTTCTCCACAGAGGGGCAATATTATCAAAGTCAAACAGCTGTAAGCAGTGCTTCTTGTCAATAACACTGTGTTCTCTCTTTTGGGTCTCTCTTTCCACATTCTGAGCATAATCAGTGCCGTATTGTCAACGTTTGTATTGTAAATACTCATTCACACTTTTCTTGGCTTCTGCAAGTCTCCTTGCAGTTGGAAAAAACCTTGACATAGTGAGTCAACCGAGATGCTTGGTGCCAGAAGTTTGCTTTATTGGTTTGCTCTGAAGTTAAAGGCTTTATGTAGCTAGCATTATGCTCTCGTACAAACTGCGTACAAACACATTCGCCTCCATCTGTTTTAAGATCAAGTTATCTTGGCTAGACTTGTTTTTGTGATTTCTGACACTAGGGCATGTGGTTAAACAGAAAAACTGACATCAACAGCAGGAGCCTGCTGAAGCCTGCGTTTTGTCCACAATTGCAAAACCAAAAGAATCAAACTAGGGACACTGAACATGTTTTGGCTGATCAACTGAATGTAGCTTCAAGAGGAACTGGGCATGTTTGATTCCATTATCATTTTTTTATTTTAGGAGCATCTTACACCAATGAAAGAATCCAACTCTCGGGGCTTTCAGCCTCTCCAATCAGGTGGGCTCAGACGCCGCTTTTCCACACTGTGTTACAGACAGAACTTGCTGCTGACAGGCCTCTCTCATCTCTGGGGCCAGCACATACAGGCGCCCCTGGTAGGACCCTGATCCTAACAGATTTGATAAGGTGGAACCAGAGAGACTCCGGGTGAGCTATGTGTGTTTCTGAGCTGTATTCTTTGTCTAGGTCATGCTATCAGTGTCTGAGGCATGTTGGTGCTACACTGAGTCTTAAATGTCGGTTTGCATGTGAACTCCGTGTCTATATAGTTCATTTTTGGCTGCAGTCCAACCCCTCACAGCGTGCTTAATTATAGCCAATAATTACAAATTCCTGCAGGAGATTGAGAAATATTGCATTTTTGAGGTCTGCAAAATGCATTTGAAAAAGCAAGGAGAAATTCCCAGCATCCCACCATCTGTCCAGACACTGGGCTCCATTCATCAGTCTGATCTAAAGAAAACAGCATACTTCATCTTGGGCAGGAAAACTAGATGCATGGAACATAAGCAAGCACCTGATTCTGGTTGTAAGTGCTGTACCTTTATCTACTATTTTATTATGAATGTGAGTGCCTAAAGGGACCATAAAGACAATCTCTTCTCCAACATGTGCTTGGTTTAGTGTAGTGTAATCAGTCCAAAAGTTTGTAGATATCAGTTCATCCAACATTTCTTCTGAAATTTCATTTCAGGATTCTTGATTTGAAATCGAGATTTGTTCCCCTATTGCTGCAGTAACAGACTCTCCTCTTCTGGAAAGACTTTGCAGTACATGTGTGCAATTTGATAGCATTCAGCCACAAGAGCATTAGTATGGTAAGTACTGATTATTAGTTCTAAATCACACACGCCACTCCAACTCATCCCAAAGATATTGGTTGAAGCTCCATCACTCCAGAGGGAACAGTACTGACCAGTCCTGGGGTGCTGGGGGGGTTTATACCTCTCTGTCTGTTTGAGTGCTAACACATTATCATGTGCAATATCTTATTACTGTGTGCAATAGTCTTATTATGTGAACTAGAACTATTACTATCAATATTACGTATATACTACTGACGTGTTTTACATCCAATAACTAATGAATATTCATGTTACTAGTGATTCATGTAACTGTAAGCTTCATAGCTATTGTATTTATACCCCAGCATTTGTGTATATGTTTTCCTTTGAGTGTATTCTGAGTTTTTATTGGACGTACCTGGACTATATATTTTATATTCTTGTGTCAGTGCAGATGTAACATTTCCTCCGGGATCAATAAAATTAGTTTATTTTTGTTTGTGACATTATAGCCAGTTGAGCAGCAGCATGGTTAGCAGGACATTTCAGCAGACTTTATGTGTATTGGAGGAGAAACTGAATGTCTCTTCACTCTGCTGAATTGTGAACTTTCTTTACAAACTTAAAAATTGTGATAATGGTGGAGTGAGCAACACTGTATTTAAATATACTGGCCGGTAATGCTCTTGTCCACAGAGAAACCCGAGACAATCTGTCATAAAAACTAGTGATGCACCGAAATGATTTTTTTGGACTGAAACTGGAAAACCAAAAGAAATTATTATTACTAAATGATTAAAAGAATCTGTTACAAACCTATGAACATGTTTATTTAGCATTCAAACAATGCCCGATATAAAATATAATTTAATATTCTGAACAAAGTGCATTCAGAACAAGCGCTTTAAAAACTGGTGAAAGATTCAACAGTCTCTGGAGTCCTTTAACAAAATAGTGTATTAAAACAGAGACTGGCAGCCAATATCTTAACCATAATCACTAGAAATACTTTCTTGCCTTTTAAAAACGGAGTGAGTGTGCTCTATGGGTCTCACCTCGACTGTGCTTCATTCTCTGTGCCTTTGTGGATCCACCTCTCAAATATCGGCATTCCACGCTTTACAAACGGCTTTCCTTCGTATCTTTCTTATGGGGGTTTCCACTGACTGGTACCAGCTCGGCTCGGTGCAACTCTACACGCTTTTTTGCTTTTCTGTATCTAAAATCTGAAGGATAGCATTAGCGCTAGCGTTAGCATTAATGCTAACTAGCGCTAACGTTGCTTCTTTAAGCCTTGTCTGGTAAGCCAACTGTCTTCGTTTTGTGACAAACAGCCACAAACCAAGGAGAACAAATAACCCCCCCCCCCCCCCCCCCGATTTCATCCATGCTGAAGATTGTAATGATGCCGGGTTGTTTACCTCAGCTTAGAGCGTCCGCTTGGGCTGCTGCTCAGAATGTTTGGTTGCTATAGCAACCAGTTGTAGTGGAAAACTAGGTCTGAAACCAAACTGAACAGAGTAGAACTGAACTGGACCGAACCGAGCTGGTACCAGTCAGTGGAGAACCCCTTCAGATATATGGAAATGCGCCCACACTACAGACACGTTGACTTGTAATCCAATCCGGCTTGTGCAATTTGCGGTTGTTGATTGCACCATCACTTTCGGCCGTGTAAAAAAAACATTTCGGCTGATACCAAAAATGAATGTTTTTCGGCGGCCGAATATTCGGTGCATCCCTAATAAAAACTGTTTAATCTTATTCGATTATAATCCAATCATCAATGAGCCAGTAATAAATATACATCATTCAGACTGCTTGTGGTGTTCATTGTTATTAATTAGCCTTTATTTTAAAGCTGGTAAACTGACCCTTTTATTTTCTTTCTTGTTTATTTGCTTATGTGTTTGGGATCTCTTTTGAGATTTAAGGTTATTGTAGTCTGTGACATAAAATATTGGCTTTAATATTTGGCTTTAAAAAAGCCACTCTCTTTGCTTTTATTTTTAAACTGTTTACAATGTGCCCAGGCAGAAGGGGGCCTGTCGCCCCCACCAAAAATCCTGCTTTGGGCCCCCCAAAATACTAGAGCTCGCCCTGAATATCCTTGTTTGCTTTACTAAAGAGGTTAAATAATTTGCTCACTGCGGTTTGCCTAGGCAAAGACAAGTCCTGTGGAAAAATCCACTCCTCATTGTCCATTCCTCCCCTTGTCCAAATGCATAATGTAAGCTCTATGCACTTCTGAGCCTTGAGGCTAATTTATCAAGTCACAGGGCATGTCTGAAGTAGAAGAAAATAGAAAAAATCTGGCAAAGGTACTTTAATAAAGATGTAAAAGGTGTTCTTAGCACACAATTACAGAAATCTTAATGAACGTTGACATGTTTACATTGTTGTTACACAATTTATCATCAGATCCGTGCACATAATGCAACTGATGAATGAGGCCCATTTTTCTTGTCATTTTTCTGTCCGAGACCAACAACTATCAGTGCCTGTGTTTGGCAGGCAGTGGGCAAGCCTCTGCCACTCTTCATTTTCCCACCGTATACAATTCACTGACTGATCAGGGGTTATGAAGCATTCTTTGTAAATTAGTCATATTGGAAGTGAAGTCGGAGACACGGAGCCAGCGTGTGTGTGAGGACAGGCAGCGCTAGCGGGAGCAGGACCCAGGGCGTGAGGCGACATGTTTGGCTGCTGTGCCCTGCCCCAGCTGGGGCTGGGAGGTGCTGGGGTAATTAAGGCCTGCTGTGGTAATGCTATGCACAGGGCACACAACCCCCACCACCCCCTCCCACACACACACACACACACACACACATTAAGTTAGTGTAGAACTCATTAGCATTAGTGCCTGAAACTGTCTGACTTCACCGCTCCCATCTTCCCTTTGTATGAACCAAAATTTGAGCTAATGATATGAATAAGTTTCATATGACTGGACTGACAGCAAACCCACGGGCAAAACAGGACTATTACAGCTAGACCTTACATTCAAACTATAAAAAAACAAGACAAAATCCCATCTCTACAGTCATGAGTGCCAGAACCATTACAGGTTCATCTTTATTTTATAGCAGTACAAAATCGTTTTGCTCCCCCCACTTTTGCCCTCTTGGACTACAGCCAAAACTTAGAGAGCGGTGTGCATCCCCCCCAGACTACCCCAGACTATAGCCGAGACATAGAGAGAAGCGTGTGTCAACCCCCCCAACCCCACCCCTGGACAACAGCCGAAAGTCCTGCATCCTACTAACATTAAAAAGGCTTCTGGCACCCATGTCTACAGTAATCCTAAGTAAGTGATTTCTAGTAATATATGCCAATACTGATCCAAATGAACATTTTTGGGCTGTTCTAGATCAGACACAGTCATCCATAGCTTGTAACAGAAATATTAACATTCTTTTCCTTGTATGTAGCATTTTTGCAGTGACTCTTTCAGTAAAGTGCGCTGCCACAGAACCACAATTGCTGTCTTCCATTTCTAACTACTGACTGAATCCTGGTTAGACAGTGATGTCTTAATAGCTTCCAGAGAGCCTAGAGTGATGTATTTTGCTCACAAATTTGGTGTACCCCCGGGTGTATCAAAATATGTTTGGTTAACTCCAGTGTCACTACTTCTAGTTCCTGAAGGCCCAACCAATGAGAGATATACTGTTATATATAACCAATGAGAGGCTGTACTGTTGCAAGTGAAGACTTTGGGACCAGTATGGACCACTGCGGAGCACAAGGCCCCAGTCAATTACATGCAGCCCTGCTACTACCTGAGTATGACGGCTGGCCGCTGAGTTGGGGTCTATGCCAGCTCACAAGTGGTTTCCCGCTGTCAAGAAAGCCTTGACTTGGACCTACCCCACTCCAGCCCACTTGCTATCCGCCACTGGTGGGGTGGTGATGGTGGGGGGCTTTTCGAGAACGTGTGTGAGGTAGGACCAGGAGGACAGCTTAGGCCTTTTCTGAGAAGAGATTGTTTTTGAGCAAGGCTACACTGACGCAAGCTGTAGCAGAGTGTGTGTGTTTGTGCGTGTATGTGTGTGTTTGGGTGCATGGCGCAGTGGGCGGCTGTGGAGTGGATTGGCTCTCGGTGGTCGTGCCCAGAGACTGCGTCTGTGTTTCCAGTGGCTAGGCTGGTAGGCCATGTACGCTCTGCTAGCATGAATGCTGCTTTGTCAGGATTTTTCCAACGGCTGCAGCTGTCTGTCTTTTCAGTGATGTCTTGGGTGTTGAGCTAACACACTTGGTCTAGCATGCAAATTGGTGGCGTAATGACATTTCTGAAAATGGAGGCGGTTGCTGCCACACAACAACATGATCACTGAGCACATAATCACCCATGATCGGCTACACAAATCCTCACAAAGTGGCCAACTTTTGCGAGTGCTATTAGTTAATTCAACAAGTGAATGGAAGCTCAGTGATGGACGTGAACATGTTTTAAGTGGGCATTGTATAAGGGGCAGTGCTTGCATCTCACATTTTGGTGCCGCACAATCTTCAGTCCAGTTCCTTTTTCTGATGATAGGGAAAGGGGGTTCACTGGCCTGTCGGAGTGGCAGGTCAGAGTCTAGCATCTGTTCACAGCCGTCTAAACTAAAGGCTTGTCAAATTTACAGATAGATTTGTGACAGGGGGAGGAGTTATAGAGCTTGATGGCGGTGGGAGGAAGGATTTCCTGTGGTGTTCAGTGGAGCACTTTATGCTGGTAAGTCTGTGGCTAAAAGTACTTCAGTTCTGCCACCACATGTGGATTGAGTGATCAGCATTGTCCATGACAGACTGAAGTCTAGACAATGTTCTCCTTTCTGCCAACATTTCCAAGTTGTCAAGTTCCTCACATTTACGGTATTTAGCTCACCCCACACTGCGCCTGCTTTCTTGATAGGTTTGTTGAGTCTCTTGGTGTCTTTACAATTCATGTTGCCACTCCAGCATACCACACCATAGCAGCACTCTGATCCACTTAAGTTGGTCATTATCAGACTCACAGTACTCTAGTGGTCCCTGTGGGGCCAGGCATCTTGTGGGAGTGGAGGGTGGGGTGCCGCCATTGATGATTTCTAGTTTGTATACATAGGGAGTCCTTTCAAGGAGTGACTGGATTTAAAAGTGATATACACTTCTGTTATTGTAACTGCATGTACATAATAACTTATACTATGTGGATTTAAATATTACAGACTGTGTGACAAAAGGTATTTGATGTTTATTCAATATATCAAGAGTTCAGTGTAAAAGAGGTTACTGAATACTGAATAATGCGCTCAGGCCCGACGCCAGGGCCAAATTATGAGTAAGATGTCTGAAAATCATGAAGAGGCTGGGTGGGGGACATGGATGTGCAACACATCCCTATTGCAAAAACAGCTTTATGGCCAAAAATGTACAGTGTGAATAGTGTAATTAGTAAGACGTGATGATTAATTGCTGGGGCATCGCCTCGTTAATCCCACTGACGCCAGGCCTGAATGTTCTGTAAATATTGACATTTGTTTTGGGTTTTTTCCTTTAACTCTTTGCTATACCACTTTATTTGTCATTTTAGAATCATGTACAGCTTCGTTCATCATTTTAGAGATTTAAAATGTCTTTATTTTCACTGACATCTTCCTACATATTTGATTCCTGTAAAATCACACAGGATTACCATATTAAAATAATTTGATTGATTTTTAAATTGTTAAACATTGATTTCAAATTGTTTAACAGTTGTATACATCTGACTTGAGGACCTCTGGCTCGACTCGCACTCAAGATCAAAGCCAATTAAACTTTATTGTAGAAAGGAAATAAAAGGTTTATGGCTAGTATTGCTGAAAGGACATACCATTTACTAAAACCTCAGCAATCATCCTGCTTTTATAACATTCCTGAAAAAAGTTTAGCATGAATAGGTGAAAAGTTCAGTATAAGTAGAAATTTCAGGCTGAAAAGGCATCACTAAAAACAGGGTTTTGGAGCTAGGTTCCAAATATGGGCTGCATGAAATGTATATTTTGATATATGTATTAAAACTATATGATGAATGAAAAGCAGAATTTGAATCCGAAAACGGAGAAAATTGCTTATGCTATGACTGCACAGGGACACAATGACAAGAGCAATGTAAAATCTCCAGAGATACACAGAAAATGCTTAATACAAATTACACTATCTAATGAAATGTGGTCAGTAAGAGATGTGGATATAAATACTAGATAGGTTTACTGGAGTTTCACTCTACCATTTCAGTTTATACAAATATTGGTGACATAAATAGTATCCAAGTAATGGTATTGCACATGATAGGACGATTGCACATAATAAGCAATTGCACATAATAATATAAACATTAAAGATATTACACATAATGATAATGATTTAGAACACAAAAAGAAATTGCACATCTAAGAAGCAGCAGGTTATTGTGTGGGTGTGTGACAGGGGAGGAGTAACAGATTCAGATGGCTGTGGGGAGGTAAGATCTTCAGTGGAGCACTTTATGCTGGTGAATCTGTGGCTAAAAGTACATCTCAGTTCAACCACCACACTGTGTAGTGGACGATCAGCATTTTCCATGATGGACTGAAGTCTAGACAATGTTCAGTCCATCAGACACAGTTTCCAAGCTCCTCACCCACTACTGAGACCGCTTTCTGAATAAGTTTGTTGGTGTCTTCCACCTTTATGCAGCTACTCCATACATTCACATGATATCTAATAGAACTACAGCAAGGAAGCTATAGCTAAACTCCCTCACAGCCCACTGACGGAAACACTCATGAACATAATACTTGTTTGACAGCCTTACACCGTGCTCTTTGTTCGTCTGACACTTTAGTTAAACCAGGTCTTGGCATGTTGGGAACATGTGAAGGAGCTGTGGACAAACCCAAGATTAGGGAAGACAGCGAGGAGCTGAGGTCAGAAAGGTGGCTAATCGGCCTCCAGGCCATGGCCATCCCAAAGGCTAAAGCCAGGCAAAAAAAAAAAAAAAAGCAACTGGCAGAGCCTATGTCTCACTAATAAGACTTCTACTATTAACCTGGACTGACAGCAAGAGAATTTGAGGAGGGAGGCTGGCTCCAGCGCACTCAGTCAAGCAGAAAGCTCCCAAATGTAGAGGCTAACGCAGGTCAAGTGATTTGGCGCCTAGGGTGTATTAAAGCTATTTACAAGAAGCCGAAGGATTTACGGTTGCTTTGGCGTGGTCTGCTCGTTTATATGACCAGGCACTAGGTGGTCGTGTTTTCTGACCCCCTCCATCATTATTTCGAGCCAGTAAAACATGTTTCCTTTCATATACGTTTGGGCCGTAGGTGAGGGGGTGACAAAGTGAGGTATTTATTTGCTGCTTCAGTTGGGCTCCACATTGACATTCCCAGAGGTTCTTCTCAAACTGGGACATGGCATACATGTGAATGGATAAAAATGAGAAAACGGACTATTATTAAACGGTCTGATGCATTTTCTTTTCAATTTTAAAGACAAAAACAAAAATGGTAGATCACTTGAACCGTCTGGTGCTCACATCTTTGTTGATGCTTCCACCTTGTGGATGCAATAGGTAGTACATCTATAAAGGCCACTTCACTAGTGTTGCTTTAGTCAACGAAAATTATGACTAAATATCGTCAACGGACATTTATCACGTGAGTAAAACTAGACGAGACGCAACGTAAATGCTGGTCATGTGACGATAACGAACCGAAATATATCACATAATATTGTTGACCAATAAGAATGAGACTAAATGTGGTTAACAAAATTAAAACTAAGCTAAAATGTCTCTTCAGTTTAGTTGCCTAAACGAAACGAGACGTCCTAATACGTCCATTGAGAGGCACTGTGAAATAAATCTATCTGGAGTGGCCAAAAGTATTGGGACGCAGGGTCAGTATAGTGCCAGGGAGAGAGAAATGACACACACACAGAGCATTTTGATAAGCAGCCTTTCCCTTATCCATACAAAAACCTGATCTAAATCGTTCTGATTTGTTTGTGTAGACTATATTCGTTCAGGAATTAAAAAATAAAAATATTCAGGCAAGTTCAGTCCAGCACACTAAGGGTGAAGACTTTTAGCAGTTTTACAAATGTGGGTTTATGGCAGTAAACACATTTTCATTTTATCCGCACTTTTTAGTGATGTGTTGTTATTTTAATTATTTCTTTTATTTAAATCTGTGTTTATGTACTTCTAAGTTCTAACATGGTTGGTTGGCAAAATAAATGTCGTAAATTCAAATCAGAGTATCTTCCGTGTCTGGAATGGATGTACAGTATTGTCACCTTAGAGTCTATAAGGTAACAGTACTATAATAATAAGATAATCTAGGGTTTGACTAAAAATAATTGATTTTGTCTATTCAACTAGGTACTTATACTATACTGACTGAGTTAAATAGAATTGCATTACTTTAAAAGAGACTAAAATACAACTTTCATTGACTAAAACTAGACGAAAATAGTCTTGGATAGTTCTGACTAAAATAGGACTAAAATGTTCAGACTTTTAGTCGACTGAAACTAAAAAGAGACGGAACTAAGACTAATAAAAACTAAAATGACATAAAGACTAGTCTAGTCTTGACATAAAGACTAGACAAAACTCAAATTTAAACAGGCCGCCAAAAACAACACTACACTTCACTTTACTCATAGATGTGATAACTCGCAGACAAAACTGAACACAGGACTGCCCAAACACCTCTCAGCTTTTAGGGGAGCTGAGTGTGTTGTTTGTCGTAGGCTGAGGGCTGAAAACAGTTTTCTTAGGCCATCAGTATACAATTGTATACAAGCATTTTAACAAGCTGGTCAAAATTTTGTTAACAAAAATACTTGAATACAAAAAAATTACGAAAAATGAAATCTTAACAGAAAATGTAAAAGTTGTATCAAAAAATGTTTCTTTTGTCATTGGGTGAGGGGGGTGGAGAGTCTCTGCTGGCCAATCGGGTCACATGGGCCTCAGTTTGAGCATCCCTGACTTATAATTCAGTAACCAATTGTAAACTATGAATCATACACTTGTTAAATGGTGGACCATTTTACAAAGGAAGAAGGATCTACGTTGATTCTCAGGTTCTAAATTGATCGCCCAAAGGTGTGAGTGTATGTGTATGTGTGTGTGTGTGTGTGTGTGTGTGTGTGTGTGTGTGTGTGTCTGCCCTGCGATGGACTAGTGACCTGTCTCTTGCCCCATGAGTGCTGGTATAAAACAAGAGAAGATAAAATGACATAAAATAAGATGATTATAAGCCTTTTTTGTCCCATTCCAGCAACCCACTTGGCTTTGGTTGTAATGAATGAATGAATAAATGAACGATTATATACAAGTATACAATATATAAACACATTTCTGCTCACCTGTGTCTTGTTTAATTACTTGTTCAGAGATACTGCTCGTTGTAAATGGCAAAATTTACATTTCTGATCCATAAAGGAATCCCATGTAGGCCCAGATTAAGCTCAAAGGAAGCAGAAGAAACTGCCAAACCTATTTGTTGATCAAAGCACTACAGATTCTTGACAAATCCACATATCAGCTCGAGACAGATGCCAGACAGCTGGATCTCCTCATCAAGGGTTCATGTCATCTGGTCTGACACTGAGTTGCCATGACTACACTGTCTGTACTGTTCTGGCTTTAAATAGGAGAGTTAAGATTGTCAGTGTTTGGGCATGTCCTCAAAACTATCTTAATCTTTGAGATCCGATGTTGGTGCAGGCGCCAAGACAGATCTTGCATGCTTTTGTACACCGGTTTATCAGTCAAATATATTTGGGATTTTGACATCCCACCATATTGATCCCATAAATAAACATGTGGATATTTGGTAGAGCACTGAATATACAGAATAGTCTGATGTAAAGCCAGACATCTGCGTAATTACTAGCCTAGTAGCTGAGATGTCATGAAGAATTATTTCACTGTGATATAAATGAGCCAACGTGTCAAAATTCATGTTATAATTCACTGATAGCATGTGACAGACAGAGTTGGTAATAGAAGAGGGTATATTAGTGTTCTGATAAGTGATGTGGATGTGGGCTGACTGGGAGCTACAGCCTTGGCGATAAAGAATCATTATCGTTGCATTATTATGTCCTGCTAGGGTGATGCATTGGTTCAGCTCATTGCTTTCCTGCTACCACTGGCAGCAGGTGGTGCCGTCTTCCAGGCATATAATGGACCATTAACTGCATCATGTCAGCCCCCTAGTGGTAGACCCACTGGCAGCCTGGTCAAGTTAAACACTGAAAGCCATGTTTCTTAATTGCGCTCTCGGGGTCCCGCTTCACTATGCAGGTTCAATGGCCCCTGCCCCCACACCTGGTCCAGCTCATTAACGAACTACCACATGTGTTCTGGCGGGAATTCTATAGATAGTGTCAGCAGAATGAAACAAAGTTGATCAGAGTAGTGAAATGCCCCATTCTAGGGAAAGCCACCAAGCGAGGATTGTTCACAGTGATGGTGACAGGAAGCAAACCTCCTAAAATATGTTTTTAATTCATTTAATGAACTTACATGTATGTTTAGTAGGGTCATGGGTTATAAACAGATTAAAAATAAACAAATACTTTATAGAATCTTCTGTTAGGCATGTTTTGGAAGCATTAAAGGCTTCTGACATCTGGTTTCTGTCAACTGCTGAATTATGCAGTCATTTGGAAAAATCTGTGAAATTCCCATTAAATTCACATTGAAATAACATAATGACACCACTGGAACATGAATATTTAGATTATGTGAAGGAAAGCTGCCATCTGCTGTCTATCGCTATAAACAAGAGGATGGTTGTAACTCAGCCAGGGCTTTTTGGGAGGAGTTTGTTCTCCCTGTGTCTGCCTGTTTCCACCGGTTGCTCCGGTTTCCTCCCACAGTCCAAGAGAGGCTGGTGTGTTGCTCTGCCTTTCACCCCTCCAGCTCCAGCAGCTCTCGCAACCCTGGTGAAGGATAAGCTGCTCAGATAATGAATGAATATATTTATCTCTCTAAAGTCCGAAGTTATTAGTAACTGTCTTTAAGAGATAATAAAAAAATAACATACTGTTCTGTGCAGAGTCTCTTGTGGTGGCACCCAAAAAGGATCCTGAATTTTGCTTGAATGTGAGGTTAATGATTTCATTATAGTTAAAAGTACAAGATAACCCTTTCAAAGTGCCAAGGGGGGAAAACTTGCAATAGCAGTGAAGAAAGTAGAAGCAGCATAACCAAAAGAATCAGAGCTATACAATATAACAGTATTGTGTATTAATGTTATTGCACAAGAAATATTGCACATGAAAGAGCCATTGCACTTATCCTTTTTCGTTTCTCATCTGACAAACTGCCAGTGTGTTTCTCTGGGAAAGTTACTGGAAAAAAATGTTAACAGTAACATTTTGTGTATTAGTGTGAGAACAACGCTTTAATGAGACATTTTAAATGAATATTAAGTGCAATGTTGTGTGTTGGGCACGTCAGTAATTACGGTGTGCACAGATGAGCGCAACCATGTTTTTCAAATAACTGAGATGAGCCACACAGATGCTTTCTATTTGGTCTGAGCAGATGGCTATTATACTGATAAACATCAACCTGACTTACCAACTATTCACTGTATTCTCTTCTTCAGTGGGGTGGAAAGATGTCTCTTCAACAAGTCAGAGTTTCTTCAACCAGAACCAAAAATGAAGCAGCCTAACGGGGTGAACTAAACTAATATTACATTAGGCCTAATTGTGCAACCGTAAATGAGGTTTGCTAGGCAGAGTGGGGTGGTTGTGTTCTCAATCAGACTTAATATGGAATCGGAGTCTTACTTGTTGTCAGGAGATCTGAAATGAAGCTGAAACAAAGAAAAAGGTAAAAAAGATCAAGAACTGTCCCTTCATTGGCCAGCGGATAATTATTCTTCACGTTGGGAATATACTGCTTCATGATGAATGTTGTCCAAGTTATCATACATTATCAATACAAACAGTGTATGAATCAGTCTGTCTGACCATGATGAAGTGCTGCTGAGCCAGAGATGTACTGAAGATGTAGAAATATGTCGATATAAAATTATTAATTCATTAACTGAACTGGCGGGGGTGCTGGAGTTGGGTTGCCAGTCGGTCCACAAACATGAACACATTCAGAAATAGGGGCAATTTTTGTTACTGGTGTGTCTTTGGACCATGGGAAGAAACCGTGTGGAAATCCATGATGACATAAGTGAAAGTGAGCATTTGTCTTATGTGAACACACCACAGCACACAGTGTGAAATTCTTCTCTGCCTTTAACCCATTCACCAATGAAGCAGCGGGCAGCCAGGAGCACAGTGCTCGGGGAGCAGTGTGTGGGGACAGTACCTTATTCAAGTGTACCTCAGAGGTGCCACTAGCAGTCATTTACATTTATATTTATTGCATTTAGCTGACACTCTTATCCAGAGTGATGTACATCAGTGCTCAGGTAGTGCTCATCTGTTCTTCAACCTGTAAAGCTAAACTTAAATCAACGTCCACTATTCAACCAAGTTACTGCACGCTAGGTACACCTGAACAACACCTGTCAAACATTAACTTAACAACACCTGTTAAAGAAAAGTCAGAAGGTTAAGGCAAAAGTTAGGAAGGGATGGCTGATTAAGGGTTTTTTCTGGGGAGTGGGGAGAAATAAGCAAGCTGAAATGAGAGACATAGTTACCAAATTGCTCTTTGAAGAGGTGGGTCTTCAGGCGACCCTTGAAGACAGCGAGGGACTCCGCAGATCTGATCAGTAGATTCGTTCCACCACTGGGGGGCCAAGACTGAGAAGTGTCTTGACGCAGTCCTAGGATTTGAACCCACAACCTTCTGATCAGAGGCAACTCCCTAGCCACCAGGCCAACACCCAAAAGCCTCTTTTTTATCTTTTCTGACCGCACAACTGGTTTAAGTTCCACAAGTGGCCGGCAAAAAAAATGTAAGGTGCTTACATTTATGGTTAGATGAAAGAAAAGGCTTTCTTGTGGCTCACCTGCCCAATGAATATTTTGTTGCATGGAGGTTTAGTTTAATTGCAGTTTTGGAAATCTGGTGACCCCAAAATACTTCCATCTTCTGCAAATCTCCAACCATGATCCTTATAGAAATGTTTTCCTTACTGGTGGGCAGGCTGGTGGCTCTGGGTAGTGCAGTTACCTCACAGCTAAAAGAGCCTGGGTTCAATCCCCAGCCAGGATGGCCAAGGGGTCTTTCCATTGTGGCAGGAAAAAAGGTTTGCTATAAAATGAATCATAATTATGCAAAGGTTTTGGTGGCTGGTTTCCCTTTGAAAGATTTGGAAATTAGGATATGTGACATCATGGACTCCATGAGCAGGAGATTCTGAATGGAAATTTGGCCTCAGCAAGAAACCTAAAACTGGATCTTCTAGCAGGATTCACGTTTTTCCGTTAACTATCCCAGTCCCCAGACCTAAACCCCACTTATGAGCTGAAGGGCTCTGAGAACCCGGAACAGGGACCAGTCTACACACAAGGGAACCAAGAGCCTGCTTAAGGCCCCTGTGGCCACCAGAGGGACTACAGTACTCGAAATATTGGTGAGATGTTACTGGTCATCATGCAAAAAAGCAATATATTAACAAGCTGGTTAGATATTTATAATGAACATTATTTGCAACTACAGTCAGTGAGACACTGGACGTAATGCGGATGTAAGATAATATAGACAAGATCATTTAAGAGAACCCTTGATTAGTCCCAGAGGTGGGAAATTTTGCATTGTTACAACAGTACATGATGATATTATGACCTCTATATGCCAAATATACTAAACACTTTTTTGAGCCATTTGACATCTCTAGGATGTATACAACATCCTATAGTTAGCACTCTCCATTATTTGTGTGTAGAAGCTAATTAATGATTGAGACTACTTCTTTATACAGGGTGCAGTTCATTATGAAGCTTAATGTATGTGGTGCTCAGGCACTTTCCTTATAAAAGGTAGCTGAATGGAGATAATGTCCAACTGCCTTCAGTTAACTGACACACTATTCCCAATGCAAAACCAATTTGTTGTTAATAGTTTAAGACGTAAAGTCTAGGTTTAAGATCAAACATTACTTTTTAATTCGGAACAGACAGTTCATGAAAACCACTGAATGAACTTCACTTTCTGTCTTATTTGCTAAGCCACAATGGTGGTCTCCTTGTGGGTGGTGTTGTTGGGCAGTTATATTACATTCAGAGCTCTGGAACAGCCAATATGCTCTTTAATGAAGCAGATTTCATGTGGGCGGCTTGTGTCTGCTGTGCTGCTGTCACAGTTGCTTAATTGAAAATATGAGCTGTAGTTGCTTTGGGGATAAATTACCCAGCCTTTAATTACAATAAGGCTTATGCAGGGCCTTAGCAGAGAAGATACAATGAGCAGCATATTGCAGAAAATGATATCTTTAGGACTGGTGCTTGATTCATTATGCCTAAGACAAGTCTAAATTACTGAGATTGTTGTGCATGTAAATCTGAGAGGTTTCAGTGGTCGGTAGTAAGGCTGTTAGAGGGTCATTAATTATTTTATATCTATGAGCAGATCAGCACCATGAAGCTTGATACAAAAAGTTAATTATAAATAAAAAGTCACATTTGAGACCTCGGGGGTCCATTTTTTGCAAATTATCAAGATAATGCCAGGATATAACTAACTTGGTCGGACCCAAACCCAATCCCGCCCCCAATCATTTTCCATGGTGGGTAGGAATGACAGTGACTGTGACAAAATGAAGCGACCAGTGATGGGAATAACGGCGCTATAAGTAAACGGTGTTACTAACAGCGATACTTTTTTTAGTAACGAATAATATAATGAATTACTGTTTCCCCGAGACAACGCCGTTACCGTTACTGACAATAAAATGCGTGTTACTATAACTGAGAACAGTGAAACGGTTTTCATGCGAGCAGCGTCTCTCTCTTTCTCTGGGGTGTGTGTGTGTGT
>JBBJLR010000139.1:4518873-4529498 GCA_037577145.1 Brachypetersius gabonensis | reverse complement strand
ATACAGCTGGCTGGACAGTTGGCTCCCACAGTTTCACACTCTGGGAAGTTAAGGTCTTTTGCCTTTGTAGGGCAGAACAGCAATAGCTTTAAATTGCAATAAATTCAGAGTGAGTTATTCTATTTATTCTTACACCCAACCATCCAGAAAAATAAACAGAGCATTAAGAGAATCATCACAGTTGCTTTGAGTCAGCACCCAAAAGCTTGAAGAGCAGATTATGCCCGTATTGGTTAAAATGAGATTTCTTCTGAACTTCTGCCCTCTGTGTTTCTTTAATCCGCACTCCAGATCTGCCTGTTCAGGCTAAAGCACTCCAATTACTGTGATTTCTCCCAGACTCATCACCCTAACCGCACCTACAAGAGGAAAACAATTACACCGCGGCTCAGCGCGTCATTTCCATTCCTCTTGCTATTTTTAGCAGCTTATGTTGTGCTCAACACTGATTAAGTATTGCTTCCATAAACAAAAAAAAAGGTTGTGCTTCAGATTCAAAATGTGTTCACTGGCTTCACGTCAATTAATTTTTCACTTTACTAACTTTTGAAAATTATTGCATTGACAAAAAAGAGTGGACTGTCTTTGTGCACAATCAGTGTACATTCTTGGAGATGGGGTGATAGTTTGGGGTCATACCTTGACACACAAAACTACACTCAGGACTGGAAATTGCTATTGTTAGACTGTATTTAAATATAATAAATGGAATCATAGGCTACTTGAAAACAACTGCAGGTCAACAAGAAGTCAAAGATTGGGTACAGACTGTGCAGTGCTGCTCTGAAGACTTTCATCAACACCATTTGAATTTGCATATTCAGTGAAATCCTGTTTTGGAGAGCTGCTGTCTTTGGCCACAGCAGTTGTCCGGCTCTACACATCTATTCACTGAGCTAGAATATGTCTAAACTGCTAGAGGAGGAACACCTTCTCTAGCAGAACTAAACTGACACATTTTAGGTTTGTTTGAGCAGCAAAATAAGCAGATTGTATAGGAATCCATCCACCAGGAGCTCCACGCCTATGATTTGTACCTGCACTCTACACATTACTTACAGTATCGGTGCCATAACAGAGCCACCTTTGGTTCTGTAACAAACTCTTTAGTGGATTGTCCTTCAATTACGTTTTGTAAATGAGATGTGTGAACATTAATTTTTATCTAGAACGCTACAACCGTTTCTTTCTAAACATTTGTTTAGAATGCCACCAATTAGAATGGATATAAAGCAGTAAAAAGATCATCTGAAAATTAAACAGGTTTCATGCCAGAAAAGAACCATCTTTGGCTTCCTAAAGAACCTTCAGAGGGTGGTGCTCTAAAGTCATTTTAGTAGATGAGATGTCTGAATGTGAGGTGTTTTCCTAGAACCATATATCCAAGCCAAGAACCACAGAGAAACCTATTTCTGAACCTGTTTCTGTATGTCAGGAGTATTTTCCAGAATATAAACATATAAACCTCTATAAAGTGGAACATTGTAATTTAAACAGGTTTTAGAATGTCATGGTCAGTTTGGTCTTGGTAGCTTCTAAGCAAAGAGGATTTATGACTTGCATTAAATAAATATTTGACAAAAAATGAACATAATTACGTCCAATGTAGTTGATCATCCAAGACATAAATGCAGTTGCCTTAAAACACAATGAGCTTTCAAAGGGATTATGTCAAGGAAAATAGGAAACTGCAATAACAATTCATGTCGCATTTATTAAATTTAAAGTCCTGAAAAATAATACACAAAAAACATAGGACAAGGACTATGCGGCGTTTATATAACACCTATGTGGTTTCTGAGACCGAATGACAAACAGATCATTGTATTGTACTTCAAATTTGTGAGTGTGTTTGCATCTAAATAAATATGTAAATATAAAGTATTGCTAAACAATAATAATTTTGGACTGAATTAAGCCTCCAGGGGTCCCATGTAAGGTAAGGTAAAGTGGACCTTACAGTCACACAGGAAAACGGCACAGCATAGCACACAGTGAGAACAATATTAAACTCTTTCTCTGCATTTAACTCATTCACCAAGTGAAGCAGTAGGGCAGCTCCCGGAGTGCAGTTGCTTAAAGTTGCCTCAGTGGCCCCACTGGCAGTCCTGGGATTCAAACCCAAGATTGCAGGGGCAAGTTTCTAACCACCAGGCCATCAGCTTCCCCGGCACAGTAATAACGTACAATTTCTTATTATACTTTATCATCTACTTTCCTCCTTTCCAGGAACGCATCGCCCTGTGGCACGAGCAGAACAGCCGTTACAACTCAGACCTGAAGAAGTTCAGGCAGCAAGCGTCAGACCTGTTGGAGAAACTGAGCAAGGAGCACGCTAAACTGCGGCTCGACCTGGAGGGAGCCGGCGCGCGGGTGGACCGAGTTGAGCGAGAGATGGACTACAGAGAGACCAAAAATCCACCCAGACCATGCGTTAAAGCAGCAGATAAAATGGTGGAGCAGGACCCACTGGTCAAGGAACAGAAGAAGGAGCAGTTCTTTGAGCTTTCTGGTGAGCCACAGGGTGGATGGTGGGCTTCGGGGGGGAGCACTGAGGACACCCATAGCCCAGCTCAAAGACTTGGCTGCTTGCTTTTGATCATGTACCTTCAGCCCTGACAGGTTCTTGGCGCATGGACCTTAGGCTACATTTGAACCACTCATTAAGTGCTACACCAGCTTCAGCAAACATTCTTTCCGGAAAATCATTATACTGGAAATAGAATAAACCTAGGTTTCACTCTTAGCTGTATTTAATGGCCACATTTATAGAATAGAGTACAAAAGGTCTTTGTAAGGTTCCAGGCTAAGAGTGGGCAGTGATGGTACAACAGTGGCATTAAACTGTTCTGAATACTATTTCAATTTTGAATGATGCCATCTTTAACTGGCTTGGATGAGAATGAATAAAGTGCAGTTCATGAAATTAAATGTAATTATTTTGTTCCAAAGAGAAATCTATTCCAATGAATGATGAATGAGTTGTTATGGAACATTTCAAATGTGCTTTATCAGCAGTCGGAGTTTGTGTTGAGGTGGGAAAGCATGTATATGCTGACTCTGCTCTGTTTGACTGAATGGAAATCTGTGCTATAACTGAATTAAGTTCACAGAACAATGTCAGCCCTACATAGCCTAATTTCGTTCATGGATTTTTAAAAATGAATTAGTATTATTATTAGTACTTAGTATTTATAGTTGTTTCCGATTGTACCCACATGCTTGAAATCCTTGAAATTCCCATAGCATGCAAAGTATGCAGTAGAACCCTAAAACACAGATAGGGATCTTTAGCTTTTAGTTTATGCCTATACTCAATGCTGGGGAGAGACCAGGATGCATTTTGGCCCTATTGATGGATTGTGATGTTATTTTTTGGTCATTTAGCCTAATGGTATTCCAGGCCATGTGCTGCATTGGTATTGTTTTTTTAGGAACAAGCTCCATTATATCTTATTCTGCTAACAACTGTGCTGTAGTGTTGCCTGGAGCACTGCTCTCTTCACTGCAGAGGTTAGATGAGGTTCTGTTCAAGCTCAGCTCACAATAAAAACGCCCTCCGTCTTCTGTTCAGAGTTGGGTCCCTCTTGTAGGAAGCAGATGCCAGGTACTTCCAGGCTGCAATATCCTATTGCTTAGAAGCCAAAACAAACCAGAGTCAAGATGTAGGCTCACTTTTTCCCACTTAACTGTCATAAATCAGTTGAAATCTGACACCTTTGCAACCATGTACAGCTTGCTGAACTGTCGAACGCTGCCCCAACTTGAAAACCAACCTTACAGATTGCAGATTTTAAATATGCAAACGTGGCACTGAAGCAGAGAAGTATTAACATTGTATGAGACTCAGTCCTTGTGCTAACAGTGGTTTCCAGGCTACCTACATTCCACTTTCATCTTGGCCTCATTTCCTTTAGGTTAATATTTTGTCTTCCTGCATAATTTTGGCAAAAAAAAAAAAAGACTTTCAGGAAGGAAGGTTTATATTATTGCTATCCAGCCGCCTCAGGAGGAGGAGGAGAAATGTTTTTCTTCCAGGTGTGCTGTGACCTGACTGATTAAATATTTTTGAGGTAAATGTAGAGAACGTACAAAAACATAGATGTATTTATAAGTCTAGAATTCAAAAGTTCAACATGTTCACTCCTCAAATTTATATAAAAGCACTAGGATTGGCAGACTTGGTTTCTTCAGTGTGCTGCTGAACACTGATGATAATTTATTCCTTTCTTCACAGTTTGCTTGGACATTGTGTCCCACATCCGAGCCATGAAGATCCTCAAAAGGGTAGGCAGCCCCAAAGGAGTCTGGACAAGGGATACCAGGACGGCCAAGGTCTACATCTTCAACGGCACTTCAGAGGATACCCTGTATGAGTTTAACTCTGTGAAGGAACTCTCGGCCTCATTAGGCCTTTCTAAGGGCAAGCAGATTACTCTCCCTTCTGCCTGGAATGGAACTGGCCACGCTGTCTACAATGGCTTCCTGTACTATGTAAGCGAAAGATCAGAGTTGCAGGTGGTCAAATTTGACCTGAAGAACAATTCAGTAGCAGACAGTGCTGTTCTTCCAGTTGAGTCCCAAACCCCAGTCTACAACCTCAACCCCGAGACTCTAGTGGACCTGATAGCGGATGAGGAGGGGCTATGGGCCTTGTATCCTGCTGGTGACACCATCAACCTGGCCAAGATGGACTCAGACACTTTGGACATTGAGCAGATGTGGGACACATTATGCCCCCGGAACAACGCCGAAGCTGCCTTCATTGTGTGTGGCACTGTGTATGTGGTCTACAACACCAGGCCCTCCAGCCGTTCCAGGGTACAGTGTGTATTTGACGTGAATGATATGGTGAATGCTGGAGAGGCCCCATTGCTGTATTTCCCCAGGCGCTACGGTGCACATTCGAGCCTCAAGTATAACCCTGAAGAGAGACAGGTGTACGCCTGGGATGATGGCTACCAGATTCTCTACAGGCTGGCCCTGAAGAAGAAGCTGTGGGCGCTAGCGCCCCTACCGGAAGATTGACTGCTACTACAAAGAGCACTTACTTAGACTGCAAAAAAAGAAACATGACCGAAAAGATTGTACTGTACTTACTCACCTTCATTAATTGCAACTATTGATGTAGTCACGTTTTATAAAACAAAGTATGTCTACAAGTATGTTAAAATGTCATTGTTTGTTTGGGCAATGTCTTGATAAGCCCCCACCAAACCCTCAAAAGGGGTTTGGATCAAATAAAGGTACACTTCCAACCTTATTCAATCCAAAGTTCTAAGGCTAATGTAGTTGGCTGGAGCCTAGCCAAGACTGCTAAGCACCTCTGAGAAACCCTGAGCAAGGTACCGTCCCCACACACTGCTCCCTGGGCGCTGTGTTCCTGGCTGCCCCCTGCTTCACTTTGTGAAAGGGTTAAATACAGAGGAAGAATATTGTTCTGTACACATTGTGCGCTGTGGTGTGTCCACATGACAGAATGGTCACTTTCACGTTCACAAATCTAAAGAAAAGCTTTAAACAGTATAGAAAAATTATAAATATCACCAACAGACAAAGCTAAAAACAATGTAGCATAGTTAAGACAGTAATATTAACTATAGACGAAGCTAAAAACTGAGCAGCATAACTAAACCCGCAGTTGCAACCATGGACATAGCTAAAAAGTTATATTAGCCATGGACAAAGCTTAGCTAAAACAGAAACCGCATTCATGGACACGGCTTAAAAACAATAGTATAGCCAAAACAATAGTAGCATCCATGGACAAAGTTAATACAGTATAGAATTGGCAAAAACAGTAATAGCAAACACCTTAAGTGTCAAATTTGATTATTTTTTATAATAGTATGCACCCCCACGAGTGGCAGACAGTTATGGCAGCTCTGCTCATTTCTTTCTTATTTTCTTTTTTTTTTCTCTTACCTTTTTAAATTAATCTTAACAACTTAAATCAGACACCATGCATAGTTTTGGCCGTTTTGGAAATTTCCCAATAAAGGCTTATCTTATCTGTCATACAGTGTCTGAAATGTCTATGACTTTACTTAACATCCATCAGTGATTCGAGGATCTTGACTGGGTACATCTGGGCTAAGATATAGATACTACAGATTAGATTTCTTTTGTCAAGCCATCTGGCAGGTCTAACATGGATACAGATGTGGTTTTCTAAATGGCACTCCTCGTCTATACGCTGGCCTTTAGGATCAAGCATTTATCCGGTGACAAAATTGACATTTCAGACCTTCCCTCGCTTCACTGCTCCCCTTTGAGGGAGTCTCATTTCTCAAACTAACGTGGGATAGGGAACTGAGGTGCGAGAAAAATGAAACGACTGAACTGACAGCTTTATTTTTCGGCATGTTTGAAATACAAGAACAAGTTGTGTGACAGTTTTTATTACAAGTACAAATCTTCAAATATAAAACTGGAAAGTTAAATTCACAGGAGAAAGAGGCTGATAAACCACACAGACCATGAAGTAATTTGTACCCATTTCACAGATTCCACCTTACGACAGGAACACATTGTGTCTACATTGTCTGAGCCTGAGGACGTCATAAACATGGTTGGAAACAGGTAGGAACCAAGACGGTACATCAAGTCAAGTCAAGTCATCAAGTTACCTGGAGTTATTCACAAGTCTGCCAAAATATTTCATCTAATTACATAGAAACGTGTAAACCTCAACTATTGTAATGTAATGGAGGACGCGTTCCAACATGGGGTGTTGAAGCCATTATCCAACTGGATTTCAATGACTTCAAGGAATATCGTAGACCCTTGGCCACTATTCACCATGTTTAGGCAGCAGCTTAGACTCTGCAGCTTCAGGTAAGTCCATCAGGAGTCACATCACTGCACATGTTAAGTTCACTGGGGCCAATTGTGCTCCCCTCTGTTCCCCTTTGATTTTAAACCTACAAGACAGTACCAGGATGGCTCAGAGGACTCCCATGCCTTCGCCACGTCATTCCAGGATCTCCCCCGCCGGCAAGTAGTTTTGAAAGCAGGTAAATAACTTGCTCTACACCCACTGAAAAGTACACTCATGGTATCACAGCAAAACTGTGATAAACATAAACAGCATTCTACCATTTTGTATTGTTGTATGAATAACACGGAAAGAAAGCATCAGCTATTGTCACTGAAAGGAAAAGCTGAAAGCACAAGCACTATAATGGCAAGTTCCTCTACTCTGATTTTCCTCTTTTAAGTTATAAAACAGATCGGATAGACAAGAACAGATTCACTTCTGAGCACTGTCTCAAATCACCCGAATAAGTGACACATTTACAAAACTGCCCTATGATTACTAAGAAAACCATTTTTTAGACCTTTTTTTTTGCTCAAGATTATTCCATATTGCATGTTTGAATGTATCTTCTGTTGTCATTTTCCACTGCTGTTTGCTCTTATGGCGTGTCTTAAAGGGGAATTCCACCAGTTTCTCCCCCAAAATGTATCTATAATTCAATCGATAAGATCGTTAAGTCATTCAAATGGGTTTAATGTGAATTACTGTTCCAGAGAAACTTAAATACTTGTTTGCAGTAGTGGTGATAGACATCAATAGGTCTAAACACTTCCTTACACAATTAAAATGTGTTTTTGACTGTATATGGTTTTGGAATCATGGCAAAAAGGTGAATGCAAAGCAATAGTACTCCAATAAAAAAACTACCCAAACTACTTTACCATTATCAGTTTTAAAATATAAATGAATCAGAAGAGATGTAGACTTTGTAGACATCATGACCCCTGGAACCCATCACCACTGAGAAATTTGATTAAAAAAATTGCATTTGAAACATTTCACACATTGGTTTTTGTATCAATCAATGAATTAGGCATTCATTTTAGAAAACTGGTTTCACTCCCCTTAAATGTTTAACAGTAATGAGTGAAATCATCCTGATTACACATTCATGAGCACACTATTGACACAAGAGCGTTGAAAACATTAGAAGATCTTGTTTTTTCTTCCTTTTGCAGAATGCCTAAAATCTACAAAAGACTGTCAAGGGATCACTAAGAGACCTAACTACCAATTTTCAGATACTTAGAATGAACAAATTACATTATAGAGAAACTAAAAATGATGTTTTTCATTTAAAATCCAAAACAGAAGTTCTTTCTCTAGCTCTGTTGTTGCTGTGCAACAGCCAAATCCCACATTATACTTAGTTTGCCGCATTGCTGGCAGAACATGTAGTCTCAGTCCGCTTGTTAAGACGTGACATATTGACCTTTCCGATAATATGATTGTTTCTGGGTCCAAGCCTCTACATGTTAAAAACTACATTTTATACCAAGTTTTTAGGGAATATAGGAAGACACACTATATGGAGAAAATATTGGGACGCCTGACTATTACACCAACAGGGACTTTAATGACACTGTATTCAACTACATAGCATAGTTTCTGTGCTTACATTAATGCCAGTGGCTTGATTTTAAACACCTATAACAAAGAGAATGATTTATAAATTAAGAAGTGTGTCCCAATACTTTTGTCCATATAATGTATTTCAAGACATCAGACATTATAATTTTCTTGCCATGTGCACAAAGACAAAAAATGGAGATTATTGATAAAGGGTTATTATTTCAGTCATTCATGTGAAAGCAAGAGCCTGTGCCGCATGTTTAGGATGAGAAAGGAGCATCATTATATTGCTTTTGAGATCTGAAGGAGCATTTGGATCCAGAAACAGCTATTACGTCTTAACAACCAGACAGTCTTTGATTATGTTTGATCATCATCTTTTATTATAATGCTTTTATTATTCCACTAGTGTGCTCTTACACTTACAATGTGTTACAGGTATAGAGTTAATACAGATCACTATGCTGTTCAGAAAAAGAAATGAATGTCCAATTTTCTTTTTCTTTAGGGGGGGCGGGGGGGTCATTTTTTCAAACCATATTTCTAAATATGTCCATATTTCATGAAGAACAGACCAATAGAAATGGAATAAAAAGTCTCTTATGATGTCTTCATAATGTCAAGTATTAATTTTGTAAATTATTTTTTTGGTCCTTTTGTTTTTTTGACTTTTTTTTGGACAGTGGCAAAATTCTTAGTTAAAAATAGTGTAGTGCTCAGAAATGTTTCACACTGAATGAAACTTTATCACACTTTACAGGCTCCGTCTTTTCAATTCATTTTGTGCTTTTGCTTCTTCAGTATAAAATGTGCTGAGTGGCTGAACTGGTATGTTACAATACAGCTGAAGTAAACAGCAGAAAGACTGACATAAATAACTTTAAACAACCTTAAAAGATTAGAATGCAGTCCCGAAACAGAGAGGAGAATGGAAAACCAAGTACTGCCTGTTTAGAAGTACACTAAAACGAAAGTGTTAGTTAAACAACGAATGGTGCCGGACGAGGCTGGATATATTCTGTCTAAAGGATATAAGCACATAAATTATGATTTTACATAAATGTATAGTATTCCATTCTATCATCTACAAACATATTCACCAATGATATCAAGCCTACAAGTCTTTATATATCTTTGCTTGGGCAGGTCCTTCAAAAAGCTCTTGAGATCATTGTGCTCTTGTTAGGACATACAAACACCATTTCTTACAACGACATCAACAAACTCGGCTCTTTTTTTTTCTTTAAGTCTCTTCAAAATGTTTCCATTCAGGTCAGTTTTTTTTCCCCGAGATGGATCAGGAGAGGATGCAGCTCATTCATGACGTAGAAACTGGCACTCCCATCACTTTCTATGCAGTCAGACCTCGCTGTTACGAGGCGCTCTCCTTTTGATTGAGACGTTTCCTTTAGTCCGCTCCGCTTGAGCTCTGCCCATTCTTCCCCACGCTGCCCGGACCCTCGGCTCTACGAGATAAGCTTATCCTCCTTTTAAACGCAGAGCTCAGAATGAAGGGATCATCAAAGAGCTTCTCTCTATGCTGCGCGGAAAACTCCCATCCGTGAGCACAACTCCTCCGAGAACGCAGCGGTCAGATTTCATTGGCCGTGCTTCTAGAGAGACATTTCAAAATGTGGAGGAGAAAAGTTCTTCTGCTTACGATATCCGGCTGTTCCCAAAGAAAGGCCCTGTTTTTTTTACAGCACCGGAGGTGTAACGAGTCCAAGGACAGAAGGCCCCCAAGAACTAACCAGAAATTCTGCTTCTGAGCCAGTCCCACTCCAGAGACATTAGACAAACACTGGATCTCGGATCAACGCTTGGGAGCCCCTGGAGCAGGAAAGCCTGGAAACAGCCTGGTTGTTGTTTTTTTTGTTTTAGTTTGGTTTCATTTTTTGTCGGGGGGGAAAAGGGGAAAGGGTGCCGGGCCTTCTGGGTAACATGTGGTTCTGCTCAAGGGCTGGCGGGGGCTTTAGGGGAGGGGCAAGACCCCTGACTGTCAAAACTTGCTGTCCTGGTTTTCCACTGAAAGAAAGAAAGGCAATTCAGTGTGATACGAAACACTGTGATTTCCCCCATAAGAAAACCTGGCCATAAATAGATGACATGCAAGAGGATTATTACTCCCACAAAGCACTTGATCTGTTTTTTTCTTTCTTTCCTTCTTTTTTTTCAATAATTACCATTTTGGAGCAGATGGAAATGAAGATAATATCAGATATACTGTGTATAT
>JBBJLR010000139.1:4500573-4517095 GCA_037577145.1 Brachypetersius gabonensis | reverse complement strand
CCGACTCATGACCTTTTTCTCTCTCTGACTGCGTGGCAAGCTGTATGTTTAGGGTTTTGGTGTGTGTGTGCTATGCGAAGATCTCTCTCTCTCTCTCTCTCTCTCTCTCTCTCTCTCTCTCTCTCTCTCTCTCTCTCTCTCAGAGTCGGGAATGCTCAGCCTCTGACTAGAGGCATTATCTCTTTTGAGTATAACGGAATAAAAGGTCACAGAACATGTTAAGTCCAAGCACGGCAATATGCAAAACGCTAAGCACAACCGATACATTACAGCGTTATAAGGTCATTATTGAGCTCTGGATGTAAAATGCTCAGAATAATAAAGGACACTAAAGGAGCACACCATCAGTAGACAAGAAGCCTCATGGTCTGGTACAATTTAACCCTTAGAAGTCAGATCTATCGCCATCTATACCTAATGCTTTTCAGCTGAATTATTTATTCGTAGTTCACAGAAAGAAGCTTAGAATCTTTGTTGAAAGCGCCAACCCTGAACTGCCTGGTGTTTGTAGACAGAAGTGGAGATATCTGATTATGATTCATATTTGTTGGAAAGTTATTGTTAGACATGAGCTTGTTTTGTAGGTTAATTTCTGCCACAAAACCAAAAGAAAAAGGTCCGGCTCATATCTGTCAGTACAGAATGTACCGTGGTGCTTGAAAGTTTATGAACCTTTTCGAATTTTCTATTTTTCTGCATAAATATGAGCTAAAATATCATCAGGTTTTCATGGAAGTCCTAGAAGTAGATAAACCCAAATAAAAAAATGAAAAATGAACGTTATAGCTTGAGGCATATACGTATTATAGAGGAGAATGGATAAAGATTCAACCTAGCCATTGCACAGCACCAGACATGTTCAGTCGCAGTTAATGCTGAACAAGGGGGTCCCACCAGATACTGCAAGCAAAGGTTCACATAATTTGTCACTCATAGATATTTAATATAAGATAAATGGTCAAATATAATATTACATAAATGGAAAAAAAATAAATATTTTTTGTCTCATTTGTTAAACTGGGTCATATTTATGCAGATATAGAAGATTGTAAAAATTCTAAGTACCACTGTAATTTGAGTGACTCACTATATAATTAAATATGTAACTGCATTTGAATAGTACAGCAAAACAAAAGTAACAGTGACATCTAGGTGTTAATGAGTAGAGATTTCACATTCTTAGGGTTGTCATAAATGGTGACGCTAATAGAATCAGACACATGCACAACAGAGAACCAGAGACGCATACAGGTCATAGTCCATGACGGAGATGTGCAGGCTGACTTGGTCCATGTTCTCTGGGGGTATGTCAAAGATGATGGCTTCATTATAGGTGGGGTTCAGTGTGTTCTTTTTGATGGTGGTCTTCTTCTTTTTCAAACGCCTCCCGTCGCAAATGAGAGACACTTTTACGTAGGGATCTGCGGAAAAAAGATTCATATGTTACCATGAATTCGAAAAAAATCCCACAATCACCTCCTAAACGTCAGCCATACCAAAGTCTAGCACCAAATAGGGCCGTGATACACTTGCTGTTATTCGTATAACGAGACGCTATGAAAGAGGCTGTGTTCACTCGCTCGTCTGCCTATCTTATGTGTATATGAAAGATTAAAAGCTTTGTCCAACAGAGTGGAGGTCAGAGCAAAAACATCCCCTGCCAGCATAAAAACGTTTTGCTGAACTGGCCGGTTGAATCACAGATGATTCAACCGGCCATCACTCAACACAGTGTGTCACACACTTTTTTTTTAGAGCTTTGCAAGAGTTGAGTAACTGAAAGTGTTTCCTATCATTATAGTTGTGTGTTACTGATCCTACTTGGCAGTTGACTTTGGGCACACTTTGGGCGAACTTAAGAAAAAGGGAGAAGATCTGCCGTGACCTTTCCTCTAACCCAACACACTCCTCTCATCATCCTTTGTTTCACTCAGGGGCTTAACCACCCACTCCTCGACGTCCAGAGCTATTCTCAGCTCAGCTAACGTTATGAGAGGGAGAGAACAATACAGAGTGTGTGTGGGGAGCAGACGATAGGACACACAAACAAGAGGGAGAGAGATGTAAATGTGTGCAAAATCACAAATTAGAAAACAAACCCAAGCTGGCCCAAGTAGCCTTTGTCAACTGCAATATGCGTTTTCTTGTCCGGTTGTTGATCTACTATTTTTCTTGCACTCTCGTTCATCACGTTTTGTGGTGTTTCTGTTCTTGTGTTGCTCCATGGTCCTGGAGGAACGTTGTTTCGTTTCACTGTGTACATCATTATGTCTGGAATGACAATAAGCCCACTTGACTTGACACTGTGGTAGACTGCCTCTTCTACATAAAAGGGTTCTGCTCCTCACTAACGTCACGTTTATTTCAGTTGATGTGCAGGATTGAAATGAACACAGCAGGGCAGATTGTGCATATGTGTAGTATGAAGTATTAAGTATAAAGATTAAAAGTACTACCTGAAGATGCACGGCTTCTGCTAAAATGTCATTATAAGATGGCAATCTGAACTGAATGTCTACTCTATATCACTGCACTCGGGCGCTGGTTGAGATGGGTCTGCATGAATGTGTTGGTGAAAGGCAGTGGAAGAATGGCCCATAGAGCCCTGAACCAAGCTTCAATGGGAGTTTATTGCATTCAGATACACTGTTTTAGTGGCACGAAGATCAATTTTTTTTGGACAGCAGGCTTAAATGACATAATTGTAGGTCCCCCAAGAAGCTGAACTTCACTAGGAGTCTTTGAGGTTATGAGGAGTGCTGTTTGCACATGAAGGCTGCAGTGTCGGCTCAGCTTCCAGTGGTGGAGCTCTAAAAGTGTCTGGATGTCGAAACAAACTGCCAGTATTAAAACTATAACAGGCAGTTGAGCAACTTTTGCACAGCTAATGTTTAAAGCTAAAATAAATTCAGAGACAGAAAACATTCAAAAGTTTGGAATCATAAACACAGTAAAAAAGGTCATTTGGTTTCAGAAACAAATCACTCTAATACGATTGTCTAGTACGTCTTCACAGGTTTTTAAATAACCAGGAGTAGACTGAGCATCTGAACAAAGAAGAAAAACATATTTATCTAAAATGAAGAACAGAGCTGAGTCAATGGAGCTATAATAAAAGTTGATCTTGAGGCGGATAACTTCCAACTACAATACATTGTTTGTCATATCATATTGCTCCACAAAGTATTTCAAATAATGAGTTTAGCATCTCAAATACACTAATGTGTAGTTTAGAATAGTCAGTGCTATTATTTAGAATTTAATATTGAATATAAAACAATTTCGGCTTCATATAACAAATGATTTCAAACTTTTGAGTGACAGTTTTTTATATTTTTTCCATTAGATTATCACCACCTGTGCTTCCTCTGCATCAGGAAGCGCCAACCACTGCCTCCCACAGTCCACAAATTGGTCTGGCAATGCTCCTCAGTCTGCTCAGGAAGGGAGAGATGGGACATTCTTTACATGACGTGATGTCTGTGGGTGGAGCTTTTTGACTTAATAAAAGCAAACAAGGCAGTCTGCAAATTCCAAGCAAATATGGAACATTAATTTTGAAGGTGTGCACTGTGCAGGCTGGCTGGTGGGAGTGCAGAGCCTTATGACTCAACAGGATGGCACCCAGACTAATAGCATTGAATCATATGGACATGTTTAGAGTTTTAAACAGCAGGTCTGTGTATCGTATGACGCACTTTAATAACTTTAAGCGGCCTCAAATTAAGCATCGGGGGGCACCCGCTGCCGATGAGTCAACTTAGCTGTCAGGGGGAGCCGTGGAGACTTTAATGGGCCAAACATTACAACGCTAAGTCCACTGTCAACATCGCAGACTGATTTCCAGCTCTACCAATCACTGGGAGCTTTGCATGATCTCCTATTCCTGTATATTACTCAGACACAAACTACTCCCTGCCTGAGTGGAACAAATGGGGAGGTTTTCGCTTCAGCATCAAAAAAAGAGCTTCAGGCACATTTTAATAGCCAAGGTTTACCGCATGTGAATCCAATTTGCCAGCTCTGTGAAACATTTACTTTTCAGCCTACTGTGTATAAGCCCAGTGCTGCTTTAAGTCGCGATATTATGAAACGTTCACTTTTCGGCTTCATCGCTTTCAGTTCATTTTGAATGCCACTTCGTGTTTGCTTATAGCGTATTATTTTACTGTTGCCAGAATTTGCCCTATTTGAATAGTGTCATTGGAGCGCTGCCAGTAAGTGAATGCTCTGTCAAAAGTGGATTTAGAAAACGATGTTTTCCGCGTTACACAGTGCCACGGATTGGATATTGCATTCAAATTGGCGGTAAATCGAATATTTCAAAGAGGTGAATTCAATCAATTCGTAAAATAGTAAGAGGTGATGGGCAAGTACGGCTTACCCATCCCTTTCTTTTAAATTAAAAAGGCATCAAAATCTTCGGTTCAATCCTCAGCATACACATTGTTTAATTACTGCTAGTAGCTGATTGTTTTGGACCTTTGTGGACATACGAATGCCACCACCACCAACACCAACAGGTCATACGAGAAAGACTTGGCTAATATAGGGCTGATATACTTCTAGCCCATGGCTGTATGTTCACTTATCTGTCAAATGTGCTGATATAATATGTTTAACATGATGTGAAAAGTCCCCTTGATTCGTCCTCTATTTGTATGAATGTGAATCAATGCCTGTGACGTCCAGCTCTGTCTCCATGAAGTCTGCATTTATAACTATGATATATATGATTGTTTGATGATATATGATACATGATACAATATAAGCATTTCAGTTTATTTACACTGAGAATTGAATGCACCCAAACTGTGAGTGTCATTACACTGCAGTATTTAATGCACAAACATTTAACTTGCATAATAAGTAGACTGCATTTTTTTGTTAGCCGTACTTGTGCCAACATAATGCAAAATGATAATATACATATATGTTATGTCTATTAATTAATAACTTACAATACTGATAACATAATTGCTGTACAAAGGTATTTGGAGCTTTTAAGCTTATATATGTATGTATGTGTATTTCAAGCAGTAATATGTATATATATGCAGTTTTATACTGTCCTCCTTCAGTGGGTCTGGCAAACTATAATTTCTTATAGCTTGCTATAGTGGTACAAATCAATATCAACATCTAATTATGAAAAGTAGTTGCTGGTTATATATTATATATATATTTTTTTATTTTTATTTTGGATCCCCATTAGCTTCCACAACAGTGGTCGCTAGTCTTCCTGGGGTCCATAAATTTAAAATACAAAAATACAATTATCAATGCGAAAATTAACTTCATAAGTCACTATAACTGAAAAACAACAACACACAACTGTCATAAAAATGCCAATATATAAACAATACAAAATAACCAAAAACAACAACAACTCATTATATTGGTCCTCTACTGTAAAGAAGGGACTGTCAAATGTGGTGCTTGACTGTTTGAGCTATTGTTAGGTGTTATTAGCTTTTAGTCATTGATTGATGAGCCTTATATTATGACCAGTCATCACTAAACACAGTGGAATCATTGTTTGCACGTCAAGACAGCTGTGGGACACACAACACACGCAGAGTGTGATTAACTCTACCTGAATATCCCGTGATGTCCATGGCCTTGAGGTTCCTGCACTTGATAACAGTTAGAGTGAGTCTTCCTGCGGTAGGCAGGTAGCATAGTGAGAACATGATTTCCCCAAGGTCCACACTCTCCTGTCAGACACACACACACACACAAATACACACATGCATGAGTGCATCAGCATTACTCAGGGGTGGAAAACCTGAACAGGTTTGAAAAGTGAGAACCGACTGATTCGGCGGCTTTAGGACACAGGAGACACACAAAGAACATCAAAAGAACGCCAAAATATCTCTGCCAAGCTGATCTATCCACACACAAATACAGCGGGAGAAATAATTACACAGGTCAACAGGTCTCAATCCTCAGAGATCAGTTTCTGTGGGTTCTGTAGTGCTTTTCATGCTGAGTGTTTCCCGTTTTTGTGATGAAGCTAGTTCTATACTGCATGATAGTTGGTATAATGATCCTATAATAATCATATGCTGACTGTTTTTGAAGAAACAGTGGTAGCTGACTGACTCTGATAATTATATCTGACTTCACACTGAAAATATTGAAACAGTTCTTGATTGGTGCCTGTGGTTTAATAAAAACCGCATGCAAGTCTTAGATATTAGATATTAGATATTGCAGATCTAATATTACTCATCATTCAAAAAGTTGATGTGACTGAAAAAAACTGAAAGCAGATCTGGAATCAGCATGAAAACCTGGTTTAGAAAAGTGTGTTGTGGTTTCTGATGATTACAAAAAATTATTTTTGCTGACCTGTGTTATTTGATCCCCTGCTGAATTTGTAAGTTTCTGACTTCAAGAAAAAACATGTTACATAAAAGTTAGAAATGGATTTGCATGTCATTGAGAGAAATAAGTATTTGATCCCAGAACCAGAAGTTCTATTTCAGCCCAGAACTACACAGGAGGAGCTTGTTAATGATCTGAAGGCAGTATGGACCACAGTCACTTAGAACTCCATTGGTAACACATTACATCATTTCGGATTGAAAGTTAACATCTAATGATTCATAAAAGGTGCTGTAGTCTGATGAGACCAAAATCAAGCTCTTTGGCATCAACTCAACCCACAATGTTAGGAGGAAGAGGAATGCCAAAGAACACCCTCCCTACAGTCAAGCATGGAGGTGGAAACATTATGTTTGGGAACGTGTTTCTTCTAATGGTACAGGATGACGTAAATGCATTGAGGGGCCAATTGATGGGGCCAAAGTTTTGGATGAGAACCTCCTTCCCTCAGCCAGAATGCTGAAGATGGGCTGTGGATGGTCTTCCAGCCTGACAATGACCCAAAACATTCTGCTAAGGTGGCAAAAGAGTGGCTAAAGAAGAAGTGCATTAAGGGCATGGAGACCTCAATCCTATAGAAAGCCTTTGGAGGAGCTGAAGCTTTGGGCTGCTAAGCAGCAGCCGAGAAACCTAAAGGATTTAGAGAGTAAAGAGGAGTGGGCCTAAATCCCCCCTGAGATGTGCAAACCTGGTGACCAACAACAAGAAACCTCACTGCTGTGTTCGACAACAAGGGTCTCTCCACCCAGCACCAGGTCATGTTTTGCTTGGGTATCAAATACTTATTTCACTCAGTGAAATGCAGATAAATTTATAACTTTTGTGTAACATGTTTTTTTTCCTGATTTTTGGTTGATACTCTCTTTCCATGAAAATGCTGAACTTCAGCAGGAGATCGAATATTTCTTTCAACCACTGCACCCTCCTTAGCAGCTCCTTACCACTGCACCCTGCTTAGCAGCTACTGATGTGGAAAGAAATCCCATTTAAGCGAAAATTACAGCATACAACTATACAGCTTCTGTCAAAATATGTAAATAATTCCTATTGACAAGAGCCAGGGAATGTGTCCAGATTAAAATGGTGGGTTCTATGGGGTCTGCAGAATACCTAAAAAGGTAAGATCTATAACCTGTAATAATAGTGTAACCATTTGTAAAAGCTTTTTCCAAAATGTAACCACCCAAAGAAAATTGTTCTTTGAGATGTTATGGTTCTGGATACAACCACTGAACCCGAGAAGAACTCTGAGAAGATTGTATTTTATTTGATTGTGTGTAGGGTGAAATTATATATGTACACACGTCTGTAATCGTTTTATTCTATAATAGCCTTTACAGTGTACACTGAAATCCTAATAGGAAGGGTATTTCAAGATGTTTTATTCCAGTGTTGGGGCAACAACACAAAAAACAAAATAATATACTGCCATTTTTTTATTTGAATGTTTGCATTAATAAATGATGCCTTCGATTTGATCACCACAGTTTCAAGCACAAGGCATTCTGGAAGTTGGTTTAATTATAACTAACGTAACTAGGTTCTACAGCTTTGGTCATAATGAAATCACCAGGTTTGCACACATCCCAGGAGGGATTTACTCACTAGAGGTGCTGAGGATTATGGATAAGTCATAGCATGCATCTTTATATCATATAACAGTGGAAATACTCAGAAAAGTTGGCAGGAATTTGTTTTTATCTCTTCAACTTTTTATGGTCCGGAGTGTATAGACAAATGAAAGGTTCTCAGCTCCATTAAAGCCGTGTCAATACCGTGTGTAGATCCTTCAATATTTTGTATTTACTTGTCAAACTTCTGTGCGAGCTCAAGTTTCAAATTGGGAGAGATCGAATTGGGGCATAAAACCCTGCAGCTGCTGTGGACATGCTTAAGTTCAGGGTCAAATGATTAGTCTTAGGAAACGTCTTGACTGGGTATTTGTGGCTCAAGCTTGGCACTTCTGGCCGTGATGGCCGACTTGAGTCTAATAAGCTGGTGACTCAGCGCCGAGGTCCAGGCTGTTTGGACAGACGTAGCCACCACGGCCAATTAGCTGTTATGGTCCTCTCAGAAAAGACCTTCTCCTGTGCAGCGCTCCAGCCGGCCGCTAATTAAACATTTCAGACCCGTCGCCGGGGCGCAGCCTTGGCAGATCGGCCGTCACTTTCCTCAAAGCTAATCCTGGCCTGCCGGTTGGAGACGGGTCAAAGGGAGTGATGAAGATGTGAACCTGTGTGACTGCGACAGTTTTGGAGGCTGAACTGGCCCACTCTGTCTGGTTGCTAAAGCGTGAGAGAAGGATGTACAGAGTGGGCGTCTGGCCATAGCTCCTGAGTCGGTCTCATCCTTGCCACAGTGTTAAGACTGCCGGAAAGTCTAATCACTTTAAATGAGCCAGCTAAGCTGCTCTCTGACGGACAGGTCCCCTGATTCCACTCCTGTTGTGGCTTAATGTCTATCCGCACTCTAAGGTGATTTACTGGCTCGCGGGCCGCTAATATCCAGGGACAGCGCTTTAAGCTGCTTGATGGAGCCGCCAACTGCCACACTTGAAAATGAGGGCTTGTTTAAGAAACATGCTTAGAAAGTGCATTTCTCTTTTACAAAATGTGCTTACATCGGAGTTATTAAATACTGAAGCCATTGAATAACGGCCTAGTGGATGAGCAAGACCCTTAACCCCAGGTCGCACCAGGAAGAGTGCACCCTGTAGTTTGGGAACGGAAGTCGCTTTGAATAAAAGCATCTGCTAAATGCCGTAAATGTATGCGCTAGCCTCTGTGACAACAGCCTGCGTCCTGTAATCTCTTTGAAATTGCTACTAAAACCAAAAAAGGTGACGACAAGGACTTTTAAAACAATGTTTTTACATCATTTGAAAATGCTAGCTGCCCTCAAGACAAAGAGTTTGGTAGAAACAACCTGTCGCATTAAAATACACTGACATTTACAAGGACATACGAAAAGTGGTGAGGCAATACCACTTTAAAGAACATCGTATCCCTTTGATCTCATCCAATCCCATCAAATCTCTGAGCGCTCGGCTAAGAAAAGTGCCTTTTTTTTACAGAATATGCTCATATAGAAGTTATTGAATAAATTGCAGTCAAGTACTTACTGTGTAAGGCAAAGCGCACCAAAGCCTGTATCAAAGCCTGTATCAGAGGATCTCTTTAAAACTGAAAGTAAAGCTGAAAAATATCAGTAGATAATTACAAGGACTACACCATTTTTGGGTTCAAATTATTTCTTTTACATAATTGGAAAATGGATCCATAGAATTGAGGGTTATGAGGGTTTTCCAAAGAAGTAGTGGGACAAAACCACTTTGAAGAACACATCCTAATTTATTGATCTGGAAGTGTGAAATAGTGACATTACAAAATCTAGCAATGTTCAAAAACTGTGATCATTAGCATTGATTAGCATTGATTAGGATTGTTCTGCTGCTGTCAGGCTGTTTGTGTGTAGATTAGACTTTTTAATTCTGAATTCAATCAAAAAGTAGTGAGTCATCTCCCCAGTACTTTGAAAAGTATAGCTGTGGTTTGAATGTGCTGCTCAATCTCACAAGCTGTCCTGAGATCAGTTCCATTCAAAAGAAGCAACTGTGTACTTTGCTACACTATGATATAACTGTCATATCATGCAAGACTACAGTTCGCTAAAGGCTAAAACTCTATTGGTTTTACCTCAGTTGTGTATTAGTTTTGTTACATTTATCTATGTAAAAATGTAAGTTCACGAGAAGTCAGACACAGACACGTCTGCCTATGGGTCTTCTTAGGTTCCTGCCAGAAAACGTGATGGACAGCTGTATGGTTTGGAGAATATAAGACCTGTTTAAATAGGTATATTAAACTGGATCCTGTGACCATAGCTTAATAGACAACTAAGACTTTGCCATTCCATATAATTAAATTCAAATATATTTATATGGTGCTTTTTTCAAGCAATGTTGTCACAAAGCAGCTTCATAAAATCCAGATCTAAACTCAAAGTGAGGAAGCCAAGGATGACAGACGTGAGGAAATTACTCCTTAAAGCTAGAGGAGGGAACCTCTAGAAGAACCAAGTTAAAAGGGGAACTCATCCTCCTCTTGCCAACCTGGAGAGAAAGATATAGAGGGTCTGTGTGTAGAGTTAGAGCATTTTCACATATAGACCTCTTTAAAGTGGTCCAAAAAGTGGACCAAGAGAAACTCAATTCTTTTTATGTTCACACTGTGTTCATTTGAAAGGGGACTCTTTCTGGTCCACTTCAGCACCGAATTTCAGTTCAACCTCAGTATTTTGTTTGTACTTCAGTTCCTATGGAGCTCTCAGACTTTTAATGCTTTGAATTCTTCACTGCTTAGTTTTCACTTCGAACAAGATGGCTGCTACTATACTTGTCTTCTAGTGGTGGTTCTTGAAAACAGATACAAGGAGCATGAAATCAACTACATCTGACTCGGGAGGTGGTCTCGGTTTGGTTCGTTTCGAGTCCGCGGCACACTTCGGTTAATTTGCACGTTATGAACACAAAGTGCTCAGAGTTCGTAGGCTTGCCGTAGGTAGATCATGTGGGAAACATACATGTCTATGTGGAAAACACAACAGAAAATGAAGAAATAAACTAAATATAAATAAACGAATAAATGATCATTAAAATAAATAAATAAATAAAGGGACAGAGTTTCCCGTCAAGATCCAGTTTCTCTACCAGGCTGCACAGCCTCCACACATTCTTGCTCTCCACCAGTTAGCATAGGTCTTTGTGGAAAACTTTGGTAGAGCCTTCACTTTGGTCCGAGTTCGTTTGGCGAGTTCATATTTGCAAAAAAGTCTGACTAATCGATCCGAGTTCGCTTTAAAGGATTAAATGGATCAAGTGGGAAAACACACAAACACTGCGGAGCAGTTTGGCCATCTATGACTAACGCTGTACGTAGAGTTAGAACTATTGGTTCATCGTGGAAGGTTCTGTACTTAAGAAGTAAAGCCAACTTTATCAGAAACTCACATGATTGGTGCCAAACAAGTTTATTGCTGTTTTTGTCTCCAGGGTTTCAATTTGCTGACCAATTCTTCATATAGAGTGACCCCTCTACACTAGGCAGACCCAAGATTCAGAAAACTTGTGTCTGCTCTTGCTGCGACAAGAGAAAATGTGAAGTCACACTCAAGGCTGAGTGTTAAAACAATTTCTTAAGGCAAGAAACCCTTAGGTGGCAGTTGGCAGCCAGGCCCAGGTGGCCTCTGGTTACAAAGATAATGGAAATTGATTTGACAAGGTGTTTTTCCCCCCACATTCTTGTTTTTTCATGGCAATCTTGACAGAACATTTCCATGAAGGAAAATGTGCTTGGAGCGTTTTCTGAGAGGCTGGAAATGCCAGATGCATTAAGGTTCCCAGCTTGGCAGTGAGAGGATTCACAATGAAGCAGTCACAGTAACAAACACGAGGCCATCTAAAGAACACACCATGCCAGCGCTCCTTAGGAACACGTCTCTTTAACTTCCTACCATTACTTTGTCTCCTTAGACTTGTCTGTAAATGTTTAGGTACCTCCAGTCAAATTGTTTATAAATTTTCTAAGGGAAAATAGACACCTCCACCTCAGAGGACATATTTCTGCACATTTTTCAGGTTATTGACTGAATTTAACATGCTAGAGTAAAATGAAAACTTGTAGTTTAAGCCTGAATGTATGTGCAAACTCCAAAGTTTGATAAACAAACACAAGAAAGCAAACATTAAATCAAAGTTTAAAACAGGGCACATACACGGTACTCCTCACAAAGACAGACAGGAACACAAGGTTATTTATAATCACAAGGCGATGGTAACACCTGGGCTTGGGAGGAGACAAGAACAAGACACAGGTGAACATGAAATCAAGAGGGCGGACTTAGGGCGGAGTTAGGGCAGGGTCCGGGCGGGGTTAGGGTGGAGGCCAAAATCAAACACAAGACAGATTGAGCACATGGCACATGTAAACAAAGACAGATATAAATATCTAATCTTATCCAATCCAACTTAATTTGTTTATCACTTTTAGTTAACACGATAGACTGTACACGATAAAAGAATATGATAAAAAGGACACAAGAGACATTAAAAGGCATATAAAAGAAATAATTCCCTACATCCTTAAATATATATGTTTGTTTCATTAGGATGTGCATTTATTCTCACTTACTCACTTACTCAAATGTTTGCATATGATTGTGCCTGAATGTGTTTTTGTGATTTCTTGGCACAGGACAAAAAGCATCACTGCAGTAACATCACTTTCTTTCTCTTTCCCATGCAGAGGGTCAATGGTCAGTTACTGTCTCAGCAAAACAGCCTCAAAGATGTGACAAGGTGGAATTTTCTAACTTGTCTTATGGCCAGTTTCACTCTACTTGCACTGCATCCAGTTACTGAGGGGCTCTTGATGGCTGCGACTTGTTGACACTAGCCCTCAACTCTATCCCACTTTTGTCCACAAGCTCTTCCCTTAAGCAGCTATTTGAGTGCCAACATCATGTCGACAGAGCCTTCTGGGCTGTTGTACTTTCTTCTCGGACATGAACAGGAATCAGCATTGCTTCCTTTTGGCAAACACTTTGTGTGAGCAGTGCACAGTCTTGGCACCAAATCACCTGCAAGGCTCAAAGAGAATGTGGCTCAAAGAGAATGTGTGCATTGTTCGAGGGGCAAACAGCTCTCTGCCACTGAAGCAATAAGGGGGCTTATCGACCCACTCCTTGACTAACATGGGGTCATGGAAAAATAAGAGCTATTGACGAAGCTCTGAAGCTGTCTTTAACCGTACACTACCTCAGGGATGCTCAGCCGAATCTCAGAGGAAATTTGAGCACGCTTAGCATGAAATACTTTAACAGGAAAAGATGTGCTTTGCTAATCATTTCCACCATGTGTGTCTTCACAAGGCTCATATCACAGATGTCTGGGGATAAGAGTGGGCCTCCAACCACTGAGGAGCCAATGTACCAGGCTGTTTTGGGCACTTTCTGCCCGCATGTAATATATAAAACTGGAAGACAAGTTTAAACGTTTAAAAGTTTGGACAACTAGCAGCAGGCATCGATTCTTCTCTGCTTTTTAAAAGCATGCATAATTTAGAAGTCGGGTTTAAAGGCGTATTTTCTTTAACGATTATAGCAGGTAGATGGAGGTACAAGCGTTGTAGAACAGGCTTTAAGAATAGAAGTGACATCACAAAAATTGGTCATTCATTCTATTTTCGCAGATAAATAGCCTTTATGGACTCTGTGAACTCTATGGCTGTTTCTCCTCCACCACACCCCCAGCTGTCTCAGTCTCAGAGAACTGAGCCTGGGAATCTCACCCCCCTCCTTCACTGTGGTATGCCTGGCCTGTGTTCACCCTCTCAAAGAGAATCTAGTACGTGGCAGTGCAGTGACTCTGCTTTGTGGTTTTCACATCTTCTGGAAGCCATCTGTCTGAGCCACGGGATTTTGCGTTGAATATCTTTTGTTGGACTTGTATGTGGAAGTTGTATTATCGAGACAGTGCTGAGATAGCGTCACTTTTGTTCTCTGATTTCCCGCCTTGCTGAATAAACGTATCACAAGTCACTCCTGCAAGTGCATTCTAGTCTTTGCTCTCCAGCCAAAACATGACAATGGACTGGGAATTGAATGGCACATTTGGAAACTTGTGTTTATGGAATACATGAACCTGTTCCACTGAAAAAATGGTTACACATTATATGAAACAGAATGAAGAGCATAATTCTGAGATAGCATAGAGTTTTGGGACATGGTGGAAAACATGGTTCTAAAATATAATATAATAGCCAATTTAGAAACATATTCAATGTACTACCAACAACATATCCCATATACCCAGTATGCATTTATCGTAAAAATAATGCCACCAGTGTGTTTTGTAGTAGTACATTATGAGGCATAATGCAACCCCAACATGCATCAATATAAAGGAAAGATGGTATTTTGCGCAAGTCATACAGCCCTACTTCCTAGAACAACAACAATGACCTTTACTGTTCCAAAACCAATTTCAGCTCCTGTATGTGAAGTACACTGCACTGTCACTCTATTACATGAAAAACAAGACCTACTGTTTAATTAAATCAGGATAGATGAAGAGAACAGAATCTGATATTAATCAGGTTTATATTGCTCTCTACTAGGGGGATATTTCTGAAAGTACTGAATGCTCTTCAGCATCCACTAACTGACCTGATGCATTAATGGATCTGTTTCAGTGGATTTAACTATCTAAAGAAAACACATGCACATTTTCCAGAGTGATCAATCGAATGCTTTCTGGTCTTCAATTAAGGGACCCCATGTGTGTCATGAGCCATGCAAGTTCTAAATAACTGTTAAAATTTGTCAAAGCGTAAAAAATCTACTGCTTCAAATAGAACTGTCTGGCCAAATTGCTGCATGTATCCAGTGTTTATCACCATCAGTGGTCATCAAGTGACCATTTTAGTCACCAAGCCTGATCGAAGCGGATTTGTGCTGCAATAATTAACTTTGCTCATGCGTTTTCCACTTGGTCTGAGATAGGGTTTGTAATACCCAGCTGGATCACGTCAAAAGCATAATGTAAAGCTTGAAACAGCTTTCAGGTCTTCTGACTTGTTTTTAATACTTTCATTTTCTGTCGTACTGTCATACAGTCTTTTAAGTTTGTTGATGTTTTTTACCAGGTGAATATGAGATACATGATGTGCAAGACAACTAAAAAGCAGAAGGAACAACAGAGAACAAAACACAAAGAACAATAAACAATGAACTGCATCATCTTTAGCTCAACTCATGCGCTCTACACAGAAATCTTAGAGAGAAAGCAGAGAGATCCAAAATTGGAACAATAACAGATTTTGGAACAATGTCATCTGGCCTGACAAAACAAGCTCTTGGGCAGTAATTCAGCAGATCATGTTTAGAGTAGGAAGGGTTGCACAGATGGTCCTAAGAACACCATATCCAAAGTAAAGTATGGTGGTGGAAGTATCACAATATGGAGCTCCCTCTCTGTAAAAAGTACTGCTGGAAAACATGTTGTTGAAGGAAACATGAATGGTGCAATGTACCCAGATATATTACAGGAGACTTTCATCTCATCTGCTTCAAAAACGCCATGACCCAAAACACAACCAAAATAACTGAATACTGGTTTCCAAAAAGGGATGGTACTTTCATCACCCAGACAGTCTCCTGACTTAAATCTCAATTAAAATTTATGGAGAATTTGAAAATTTCAGACTCTTGTGACAGCATGTTTTTCTTCTTATGATACTAATACCAGTTTCATTCATTTGTTGTGCTTTATGGTCCATATGGTCAATTATGCTTGGCCAACAGATTTGATGAAAAAAAAAACCATTGACAGAAGCCAATGGAAATTTGCTTAATTCTTCAGAAAATATGCAGCATATACAAAGCACACCTATCGTATTAGGGTGAAAAAGTACTCCTTTAATACTGTCAAGTGAGCTGAGAGCAGTGCACGACATCATGCTCCTTAACAGAAAAAGGCTGTCTTACCGTAGTGGCATACTGTATGTCCTTCCAGATGGAGGTCTCCCGGGAGAGATCGGACACCTCTAGCAGATTGTCCACCTCAACCTCGCCGATCATGTCGTGTCGGGAGAAGCGGTCAAAGTCAAAGACACTGAGGTGGAGCTTCCTGACGGGCAGCTCGTCGTACGGTACCGGGAACCGGAAGGACTCATTGAATGTGGGGTTGAGCGTCTTACGGTGGACTCGTGTCTGGAACTTCTTGCGGTCGGGCAGCAAGTAAACCTTGACATAGGGGTCCGAGCTTCCACACAGATCCTTGGCCGGCAGGTCGAAGGCCTTGAGGATGTTGACAAGCAGCATCTCATTCTCGTAGTCATAGCGAAGCGAGAAGTTGATCTTGCCACATGTCTTGCCACCTCCATTCTTGGCGGACTCTTCGCTTTCCAGGGTCGCCTGTTTGTATAGCTCAGGCTTGATGCGGCCGATGCTGGTGGGTTGCTCGTCCACGTCTACATCCACGTAGTCGTTTCCCAGATCCAGGCTGCCAACCTGCATCTGACGGGGCAGGTGACGTTTGAAGGAACTGTGTCTGTGGCAAGGGGGATATATA
>JBBJLR010000139.1:4476476-4493906 GCA_037577145.1 Brachypetersius gabonensis | reverse complement strand
TCCCTCAGTTTGTGTGTTTCAGGACTGTGGCGGAGTGGGAAGCAAGACCCGGACTGGATTAGGACCTGGAGTGGTCCTCGGAGAGTGCGAGAGAAGGGTGTGCAGTACAGAGAGTGACTGAGGGGTCTCCAGTCGGGACGAGTCTCCAGGAGGCTGACCCTAAGAGTCATTTTGAGTTTGTGTGTTGAAAAGAGAAATAAATACCCTGCCAGTATCTCTAGTACGTGCTGCTGCATTCTTCCCTGAGGTGACGACATGACAACTCTAAATGATCTGACTGTATGGTTTACAGTATTATGCATTCCTGTAGTGTTTAAAGGAAAAAATCCAATAATTTTTCAAAATTCTAGGATTGGTTAAGCGTTAAGATGCATTCAGAAGTAATTTCAGGTGCTTTGATATAAAGTGGCACATTGTAGAGAAACTTGCTGACTCACAATTTATCACAATGGATGTGATAGGAGGCAAGGGACGCGATATCTGTGATGCAAATGTGGACATTTTATTTGCTATTGGAACTGACCAGTTGACCTAAACATGTAAAACATTGTTTTGGGATCAGACTGATTCATAGCCGTTCTTCAGAATCATCTCTGTGAGGCAGCTTTTAGAGCGGGGGTCGTCAACTACTCCAAGGGCCAGAGTTTTTCTCAGCAGACACTGTGCGGGCCAGATGCTCTCCTAAAATAACATGCAATTAATCTTGTATTTTAAGTAATAGATTAATATTTGATATATTATTTTTTTGCCTTTGTCAATGTTAACAGACACATATTGCATGAAATTGGTCAAAATGAACTTGGATATTTCACGGCAAACACAAGAACTCAAAATAAGAATTTAGCCGTCTAGCTCCAAAGACGTCCATTCACTTTTGACAATCACTGTTTCAGAGGCAGTTGATGCCTCCAAAACTATGAAAAATTCAGACTCTGGTAGGTTTCTATAGCTACACATCAAACCATGATGTTTCTAGACTCCCCAGGGGATAAACTTTATCGGGACTGGTCCGGTCAGACAGAACAGTACTTCCGACAGGCCCTCATCTCAAGACAAAAGCAAGCAAGGTTCATGTCTTCAAGTGACTGTTTATGTGCTTTTTGAGATTAAAAGCTACTTTGTTTTCCGTTAATTCCTACATTTGTGTCCTTCACTGTGGCGACATGACAGAAATTACCAAAACATTACTGTGGCAGCAACAATATCTGATATCAATGCAATTGCGGAAGTTTTATTACGATTTATTCCTTTTTTATTCTACCCATTTATTTGGAGCTGCTTCCTGTCTGAGCCCGTAGTGAAGTGAGTTAGGGCTCCTGGGTGGTCCACAGGTAAAGTGCGAGACAGTGAATCAGAAGATTGCTGGTTTGACTGCATGGCCAGACTAGATTCTCTTTTAACACAAACTTTTTTTCTTTTTTTATAAAACTAATATACGGGAGTCTCCAAACACTGGTTTTATGACAACCCTGCAATCATACTTTGCATTTCCTTGCGGAAAGGTATCTAGTTTTTCACATGTTGCTCATCAAAGCAAGTAGAGAAATTCTGATCAAATGTTCAGAAAATGAAGTCTTCCAATGCAACACATGTCCATGTGAATAAGAGTGTATGAATATAATCGTGTGTTACTTGTGCTGCTTCAGGGCTGTGTATGTATAAAGCAGTTGTGTGTGAGATGAAAGGCTTGGGTTTAATTCCCAGAGTTTGAATGTGTGTGACAGGCTTGTACATGTGCCTCACCTGGTGGACGAGGCTGGTTCGGTGGTCTGCCTCTGCATGCGCTGCGTGCGCCGCAGGAAATGCTCCCTCATGGAGAGTTGCACTTCAGCTGGAATGTCAGGTGACGTGTGGCTGATCTTCACCGCCGCCTCCAGGAAGCCCACGGGCGACAGCGACTCCTTTAGCTTCTCCGCGGCCATGCCGATCAGGGGCTGCTGCGGGCTGGGCAGGAACGAAGGCAGCTGGAGGCACAAGCAGAAGGTAAATCTCTAACCTCACAACTTTCTCTTGAATTCGAAATTATATAAAAAAAACCAAAACAAACTACACTAAAAGAACCATTATTACAATAGAGAAATAATCAATTTGTTTTTGCATTTATGTTTCAAAATAGCTTTAAACAATTAGAATGGCCTGAACAAATTCATTAGAATTAATTAAACGCGAAAAACTGATGCACCGTACTGAACCAAAACATGCTTGCATAACTAGTAGTAAATAAATTAGTGAAGTGGCCCCTCATAGTCACCAGACCACCCACTGCCCCAAATTACATTCTTTCAATTTAATGCACTTTAGAAAAGTTATCAAATGATACTACTTTCACTTATCTTCAAGTATATTTGAGAGAGAATGGTTACATTTTCTGAAATACACTTTTTACTCGTTTTCATTTGATCCTTTCAATGGCGTAGCAGAGGGCACACACAACGGGGGTTCCCCAAGCAGCAGGGAGTGAAACATGAACTATTCAAAAGAAAATCCTAAGCAACTGAGAGATGAAAGTGAAATTCTGCAAATGTAATAAAGGGGGGGTCCTACTGAGGCAGTTTTTATTTCTAGACTAATTTTAATACTTCACTGAAGTAAACATGGGCAGTGCCAGGGGTGATCTTGTGGTGCTTAAATCCAAATGTTTTCAGCAGAGCCCGGATTCTTTATCACTTTTGGTTCATGTCATGTTATAATGCATGTCGTATTTAATCCTCCACAACTGCTTCTCATAAGACATCAGCTATGTTACCCACCTCTGGCTGCAAGGAGGGCGGGCAGTCGTCCGGGGAGAGAGCGGAGCTGGAGGAAACAGACTTGTTGCGCCAAGGCACCCAGCACAGCTTCCAGGAGGCTAATGCAACCAGCAGCAGCAGTGCCAGGCCACACGCCACCAGCACGCCAACGGGGAGGCCAACGGTGACGTCAGAGGCTAGGCAGGGGAGGTTGAGCGGAAGGGAGGGCCGGGCAATATGGACAAACAGATGGCAGAAACAGTGAGACAGAAAGAAGACAGGCACATTAGGTCCGGTTTGTGTCATTCAGCCATTTATATTACTTAACCACAGAGCTAAGCCATCACTGACATGCATTGCATTCACAATGGCTTTTAAAGCATTGGTCCACATCATTTATGTTTACGGCATTTAGGAGACGCTTTATTCCAAAGCGACTTCCATTCTCTAACTACAGGGGGCAGTCTCCATGGAACAGCTTGGGGTTAAAGGTCTTGCTCAGGAACCCAGTGGAGGTATACTGAAGATAGGATTCAAACCCATAACCTCTTGGTCCAGAGGCAAGTATACTACCCACTAGGCCACCACATCATGTTTCTGCTATACACAACCTCAACCCTGTCCCATTTTGACATTGCTTTCAATAATCTATGATCTAATACACCATGTTCCACTATTGCAGTCCACCACTACAAAAAGATTCCCCATATGACTCTTGATTTTTTATAGTTTCTAAAGATGCTTCATAGGTGTGTGCAACAAAATGTAATTCACAAAATTGTTTTAAATTAATGCATTTTTCTTTCCCCTACAATTAATCTAATTTTTGCTTTGGATTTGCTAGGTCAGCACCAAACAAATGGTGGTGTACATTCAGTTTTCCATACAGGATTCAGTATTACTCATACAGCAGGTGTCAGGTGCCACTTAAATGTGTTATGTTGAAAAAGCCCATACCAAAATAAGTAGGTGAGCTTTCATTTTGCTCAGAGTAAAAGCAGAATGGGAGAGGGTCCCATGTGTGTGTGCGTACATGCTCCTCTGATCAGCTGGCAAACCTCAAAGCACTACTAGAGAGCAGATACTGTCAGCATTTGAACAACTTCACCTCTGCTGACAAGAACGGCTACCTAAAGTGATTATTTTACAGCTTTTTCCGAACGAAGGTGAACACAGTTGTTTTCACTTAGTGATGGGTGGTGGTTCTACTATTATAATTCATTCATTCATTCATTCAGTCATTATCTGGGCCGCTTATCCTTAAGCAAGGTCGTTTTGAAGGATATCTCACTGCTCATAATGTGAAAGGCAGAGAAACAACCAGGACAGGCTCAGAAGCACTCATAAGCAGGCATGACTCACTTAGCTTCCATAAAAGATTGTGAGGAAACAAGAATCTTTTAATATGACACAATGGATTGTGATTAATATAAAACATTAACATGGCACATTTTGATTTCAGGCTGACTGAGTGTGGTCATTTAAAATCTATTATTTCCTTTTTTCATAATAATGTTACTGAAGGAGCCTGTTAGCTATCTGGCAAAATAGATCTTAAACTATATCGTCACAATGGGTATATTTAATATGGTTTTAGACATTTTCTCCATATAGACACTGTTTATGACTGCAAGTGATGCACCAATTCGCAAACATACACATTCTGTTATAAATATACTATGTTTTCAAATACCTTAAATACAGGAATATTAAGAGTCAGAATATTCATTCATATAGCTACAGGAGTTATGAATCAAAGAGCCTAACATTTACTTTTATTTGGCAATCCATCCATATATATGATCAGGCTAACTCTCCACACATATACTTAAATCCATAGCTGCACACACACACATCTGCATTAAGGATACACTGCAATGCACGGATACACTGCAACAATAATTAAAGTTATCGCTGATACTGTATAACCAAAGGCTTGTCATCTGTTTTCAAAGGAACAATGGCAGCGGAGGAAGCTGCACTGTCATGAGTATTAAGTTCGTGAGTGGCATTAGCTCATGTGAGGAGAGACGGCGACTCAAACTCATTTTTCTCCGCCGTTATGCAGGACGTGCTGGGAGGCAAAGAAATAATATACCGTAGGCTGGAGAGGCTTTAAGAATGCTGACAAGCAGAGTGAAAACATTCCTTTAGAACGAGGCGGTGGAGGAAAAGAAGTGGAGAAGTGCCGCTGGGAGCTCTTTTTTATGAGAAGACTCTCAAGGCGGGGTAATTATTTTTTCCTACCTGAGACGTGTGAGCCTGGCGAGACAAATCGAGACAAATCCTTTTGATTTTAGCCAAGGTCTTCGATCCCCCCCACTGGGCCTGATTAGTTTGATTTGTCTGCGATAATGCACACTGAGGAGCCCCCAACCCTCTCAACAAGGGTAAGTGTGTGTACAAGTAGTGTCGACAGAACTCATATCTCGAGAACGGGGACTGGGGTCTAATCTAATTTGTCTTTTAAAGAATCAAATCGCTCTTGTCCCCGCGGACCACTCGTTTTTCAGGAACACCACTGAGTGACACAGGAGGCTGTTTCTGATGATTCAAATGATTTAGAGTCAATCAAAGAAAAATATAATGAATGCATTATAATAACTAATCCACATGGGGCCAGAACCTCCTCTGAGCGTAGCTTCTTTATGTAGCTCCATACTTTAGGTTCCTCTGAGCGTAATACAAGATGCATAACAACACTTTGAATTCTTCTTTGAATGGGCATGTCATTCTTACATTTGGTTGTTCTTACATATTAGGTATTATTAGATATTAATCTTGATTATATCATCTGATCACAAAACGTAAGCACTTCTCAGGAGGTTAGCTTTAAAAATACACATAATCAGAGTTTTCAACTTACATATTTGATTAATAAATCAGGTTGATTAATCTTATTATTTGGAAGGTTTTGAGAAAAAGGAAGACAGAAAAATAAATTCTCACTTTGTAATGACTGTGAAATATATACTTGTTGCTCCACAATCCACAAAAAAATTAAGCTTCAGAAACAACTTGACGTAAACAATGAAAACACACACACAAATATACATATCGTCGCTGTTGGGCGGAAACCTCAGAACTCCACTTTTGGTCTTTGTTGTTTTTTTCCATAAATCTTTTTTCATACTATTGGTCAGTCTCCACGTGGGTCTGAAAATTTAGAAATTATTAACCAATGAAAAGTGTTGAAAATAGCTTGGGATTAAATCTCTTTCCTCCATTGGACACTACAGCTGTCGCCAAACCCTTGTAACTCCACCCCCTGGCACTATTGAGCCAGTTAGTAGCTAGAAGAAGACATTCAGTGATGCTGTATTTCAAAATGATCTCCTTGGAAGTAAAGTTTAGCGACAACACAACTGAAGTTTTTAAAGAAAAGTATTTTGACTTAATTGTTCCTGAGATGTTGATGCAGAGGAGGAGTGCGAGTAAACTGTAAGTTTGCAGGTTAAACATTCCCCTCTGATCACCATCAGGCTTCTGTTATGTTTATCAGTTCACTGGTCCAAGTTTTGAGTGAACAAAAGCTAATTTACAATGTTAGACAAGCTGTAGGCTTTAATAAAGTGTTGAAGTCTGTTAATTGATCTCAATACATGTACAGTAATGTACAGAGGCTCTGTCTAGAATTTGAACCTTGGTCCAGAGGCAAGTATCTTTTGCCACTGTCAATCGTCCATCCATATCCTCTCCAGAGGGGTGCCCCAAGGCTCTGTGCTGGGACCCATTCCCTTTACAATTATACGCCACCTCTTTGGGTCCCATTACCCACACTCAGTATTCTACCCAATACTTAGTACAGGCCACGGCCGTCTCTGGGCTCAACTACTGTAATGTCCCTCTAGCAGGTCTCTCAGAATGCAAAATGGCAGCACTTCTGATTTTCAATCACCCATAAAGGGTATGTGTCAGCGCCCCTCACCCCACCCCTACACCACCCCACCCCCACTGACCTCCACTGGCTACCCATCACTGCAGAATTAAATTCAAGTCACTAACTCTTGCTGGCTGAGTGACTTCTGGATCTGCACCCATCTACCTGAACTCACTGATGCAGGCTAATGCTCCTTCTAGCCCATTGATTTCCTCCAAGGATCATCAGCTAGAATTACAATCCCTAAGGTACTTGAACCAGAATGTCTTGAATTTTTGCTTTGGTTAACAACAATAACAACGACAATAATAATAATCATCATTTTTCTTGTTACTTGTTATGTTTATTTTTCATAAAACATGTTTGTAAAGACTAAAATCACTTATGCACTTGTTTTTCTGTTGGAGTGTCCAGAATGTCTCCTGTTTGTACCTGGGACCTGAGAACAGAAGTAAACGTGGAGGAACTCAGTGACTTGGGCTAAAAGTATTTTTACCATCGCTACAGTGTCATTACAGTTTCATGACGCCTAAAATCTAACACCCCTAAGTTGTCATTTTGCTGAATTACCGTTTTTCATATTCGTAAGCCTTCCGGTTAGAGCCTTTTAAAATGGAATGCCCAGTTCATGGGCCTTGCGGCTTATCCTGTTTGGAGAAGGGATTTCTAGAACCAGGGATTTTATTCTTCCAGCGGATTTGAATCATCACCCCACTTCATGACTCTATGACTCCGGTCCTTGCTGTCCAAAATTGCTGTACAGAGAGCTGCCCCTGACAGCCCTGGCTTTGTTAGCTTTTGATTTCGCTCAGCTGGGGGGCTTTGGGCCAGGCTATTAAGGGATGCTAAGGGAAACCACTTATGGTGGTTTACAGCTCAAACGTTTCTGGATTTTGTTATAGAAAATGTACAACCCAAGCTGTTAATTCTACACAGTAAATGCTTTCCTCAGTTTGATTCAAGTTCATATTGGTCATAATACTCAATCAAGACCTCAAAACAAGAACGACAGAACAAAACATGGATATTAGAGCTGCACAATATATCGCAAATTTACTGTCATTGCGATATCAACATGCGCAATATACATATCATGAAAAAATATACATATCGCATTTATTGACTGAACTGCAATTAATGGTGTTTCTCCAAAACTCTTCAGCCAGAGCCACAGAGAAGAGGGCAAAAAAATCACTGGGCAGTTTTTTCATCTTCTGTGCTACTGTTCCTTTTGTTCCTTTTGCTATTTACATTTACATTTATTTAAGATTACATTTTTTTAATGCTCTGTTTAAGTAAATAAAAAAAAAACATGATGGAATGGAAATGTTGCATTTCATTTTTTTCTGCATAGACTAGTCAGCATCTGAAGTCTGTGTTACCAGCAAATCCAAAGCAGAAAAACATCAACCTTCTTGACCCTGTTTCAGTAAAACAATATGCTTCACAAAGCTAATATATGTAGGTTTCTCTCATGCTGGTCAAAATCCAATACAGGGCAGCTGCCCCTGTGATCTAAAGGTTGTGGGTTTGAATCCCAGTACTGCTAGTGCCTTCATTGAGGTACCCTTGAGTAAGGAACACACTGCTCCCCTGGCGTCCCCTTTGGTGGCAGCCCCCTGCTTTACTTGGTGCATGGATTAAATGCAGAGAAAGAATTTTACTTTTATAAGGGGCCACTTACTAGACTTTAACCCTGGTCCTGGAGATCTATCTTCTGGAGAAATCTGGTTCCACCTGCTGCGACTAATGAGCTTCTTCTGAAGTCCCTGATTAGCTGGAGGGTTAAGGAGCATCATGTTAGATGCAGGTTAGAAATAAACATAGTATGAATGTTTAGCTCTCCAGGAAGAGGGTTGGTGACCACTAATATATATGATGTTTAATTTCTGGCCAAAAGAAGGATTGCTGTTTCTATTTCTTACTAGATTCTCACATGGTTTATTTGAAATATGTACCACATCACTCTATATATAAACAGAGAAGAGAAAAGGCCAACAAAGCACACCTCGATTCGTTTAAGATGGCAAGAATGTTAGTTATGTGGTGCATGAAAGGGTCAGATACTGAATGCTAACTGTGGTTTGAATGCAAATATAAAGGACTTTTTTCAGAAGCCGTGTACAACTTTTGAACTAAGAACGGGGCTAATATTCTGTTGAGTGCATTTGATTGACATCCATCTGTTTAAGATTTCTTGCAGAGTCTAACCCCACACTGTGCAAAGACAGAGAATTCATTCCTACATGTATTAACCAATGTTGAATTTCACAATCCACAAGGTTAGTGTAAGAAATTGTCTTGATGACATAAAATGTTCGATTTTGGATTAAGGAAATCATTTAAAAAATCATTTATAAAGGAATTCATTCTAAAATAGAGAAGCATGATTTGGTAAAAATATCACAATTCTTCAAGACAGGGTCATTATTAGCTCTATTTATGAGCCCCGCACCTCAAAAAAAATAAAAGCATGGAGACATGGTGACACACAGCCGTAACGAACAACAGCGTATGGACAAACTGCGAAACCCCTCCTCAGCCTCTTGCATAATGCCTACCAAGACTGAAAGACCTAATTATCATGGACCAGAGCTCGAGTTCTTTCATGCGTGTCATTACTTCTGTACGTAAAACTTGGAATTTTTCTGTGTGATTGAGGTAGATTTGAACAGAGGAATTCTTTTCATGATTGAGAACATAAGCAAGCCTGGGAACTCAGTGATCCTGACACACAGTTTATTAAAGTGATTGTTGCTACAGAGTTACAGCTAGAGATGTTCTGGCACTCGATCATGAGGTTCCACCACCAGATAACCAGCGTTCACGAGTGTGTTCACGAGTGCTGAGAGTTGGTGGGAGGGATGAGCGATGCTAGCCTTGTGACTGAAGCAAGCTTATGCAAGACTTACCCAAGACTGGGAGCACCTCATTTACACGGAAAGGGGAGAGATAAAGACACTAAATGTGTTCCCATGGCCCTTTTACACAGGGTTTATTTACATGCATACTGATTGCAAACAAAAATAACATCGACCAAATTTGAAAGAGAATGCGGAATTAGGTTCCCTGGGACTTTCACCACATTCTGTTGTGCTTAGCAGTGATCATGCAAAACCAAGATGAGGAAAGATGAATTCTGAGGTTAGTTTAGCACCTGATAGAGCTAATTATCCTATTCAAATAAATAAGCTAATAAACAAATACGTAAGCAAAGAAACCAACATCTCACTAGAATATGCTATGGATTAATCACTCTCAGTTCTGGGGCAGGTAAGTATGAATTATACTATACGTTAGCTGAAGCCTCTTTCTGTAAGGCCCCTAGCAGCCGGAAGAAAATATTTAACCCCTTCCTGAAGGCCTTCTACTGGCAATCCCCTTTAAATATTATTATTAATATAGCCCGATCACATATTTTTTATTATTTTAATTCAAAATCAACATGTTTTCAAAATTTAAAACATAGTGAAGCATCTTAGAATTCAACGTTGGACCTCCCGATCAAAATTGTATGTTAATATACATCGACTTGTTTACTTGCCTACAAGTTCTACCTTGCATCTAGTTTTATGAATCAAAATATATTCCAATGACTTTTTTATTTTAAAGCAATGTTTAATGGAGGAACTTCCAAAACAGTTGGAAATTGCATCTTACGGGTACTGTTAAAAAGAGTAAAAAGAAAAAGGGATTATCACTGTTAAAACAATAATTCTTCAGAAAAAAGGTTATGTTTGTGTTCAGTGCAGTAGAATTTAGGTACCTGTGTACATCTTCACAAGTCATTATGATGAAAACAAATCTGAAAAAAAAATGGTCTGCCCATGCATGAATTCCCATGAAAGAATAGGATACAATAATCAACTTAAACTAAGAGTTCTGCTAGAAATGTCCCTGGATTTTCAATACAGTTGTAGATTTAAACTACTTGTAATTCAAACAGAAACAAAAAGAAAAAACGCAGAGCAGCAGGGCAATTTTCCAAGCACAAAGACGCTGAAGACACTGGCAGGTCCAGCATCTTGGACCTGTAACCATCCAACAAAAATACTATTACATTTACATTTTTTCCTCAAAGTGATTGACACTGAATAAATGGGTTTTGAGGAATGAACAGCTATCAGCCCGGCCTCCTGGCCTGCAAAAGCTGTGACGCCCCGTACAAATCTGCACCTGACACTGCAGAGGCAAAGGAAGCAGATGAAAGGCATGTGGCGTTAATTTCCTCCTCTCTCCTTCTCCTCACCAGAGGTGGGGGGCCTGCCCAGTGTTGGGGTGCCATATGAGCCATTTCAGAAGGCCCGCAAATTTAATTAAGCTTTGTTTTTGAAGCTGAGTCAGAGAGCAAACCAGGGCCCGTAGGGCCTTTCTCTTCAAGTGTCTTCAAACGTAACCAGGTTTCCATAGAAACGTGGCCATTAGACGCAATGCCCACTCGCCGGTGAATCAATTCATCTCTAGTAAACACACAAAGGCTTGTCACACGGGCACAGGGGCAGCGCATAGCGGACTGGCAGACTAACACGTGTGGCAAAGCTAGAGCCAAACAGTAATAAACAAACTCCCTATGAGGCGTAATTATACGCAGCAAAGGCTGGAATGCTTTCAACAAACAAACATGAAAAAAGCCAAATTAGATTTTCATAATGGGCCATTACATTTAAATGACTGGCATACAGAATGAATGGCTGTTGCATCCATTGTCCAGAGACATTCGGATGCCCTGTTTTTCTCCAGTGTTGTGCATACACAAGCAGCTATCCTGCTGGATGACAGGAATGCTCTTATCCTTGCTTTTCATGCTGCCAATCATTTTTCCATCTTTCCGCCCGGTTCCTTGACAGCAGATATTTAAATCAAACAATTGGAGCGCTAACGATGGACCCTGCCGTTACAAACAGGTGCATTATTTGATCACAAGCCGTTCATTGTGAAAGAAAGCCAGCGGAAAATACGAAAAAGGTACATACAGCGAAGCAAGACCCTTATTTTGGCCTGTTAATATTCTTTGAAAGCAAAACGTAGGAACTTGTAAGCACTGAGATGTATTTGACAAAGGTATTTAAATTATTAACATTAATTCCAGCTTCAAGACACATACAGTACTATGTAATTTGCTGTGTTGGAGCAGAGCGCTGTGGCACAGTTTTGGCCATGTTCTCTTGGAAAACCAGCTCCAGTTACCCAAGGTTATAAGGGTCCTGCTGGAGGGCTCAATTTCTACCTTCATGTTTATGTTTTCCATTCAGCCGCGTTCTCCCATCAGCATGGATACGGCTGAACATGTGCTGTGAAGCGTTTTGTCTATGCGGCGAGGTTTTTCTGCCTCTAAAGTAATGTCTGCTCATTGTTGGGGTGCTCCTATTCAGCTCAAAAATCGCTTGAACGCTTATGCTGTAATTGCATGTTACACTCTGGATTAATTCTGAGCCTCAAAGGGAAATATTCAGCCGTTCGCAGCCAGAAAGAAGGCATCGCTGTGGGAGCGGCAGCTGTGGGGAGTGGACAAATGATGGATTTGGGACACAGCCTTAGGGTCACTCTTCCTTTGATTGCTGCTGCTGTGGCAGATGCGGCTGCAAGAACACCAGCCACAGCAGCTCCACTCATACACAGAGATAGAACATATCAGCACTATGAGGAAATCTCCATACCACACCTGGGCCATTTTTGGATTACTCCATTTCATGGCTGTGTTTACACTGCAGCCTGATATCCCCTAATCCCCCCAGATCCCAGAATGCTGAAGGCCCACAGCATGACCAGCCGCAGCGCTGAGACCAATGGACCTGGAGAAGCAGAGTGTGTACCTCCGCACTAATATCAAAGGAAATATACAGCCTTTCATGAAGCCAGGAGCATATTTGCATGCTGTGACTGACTACAAAGCACCAATAAGTCATGTTGAGAGAGATAAGGCATTCAACTGTCAACGGTCTTTGTGCTGAGACCAAGAATGGGAGAAGCATTTGAAACACTGATCTCGGAAGTCCCAAGACTGTCTCATGTCCATGTGAAAGTGGCAGGCCTATATTCTGGAGTATGTGGTATAAAAGTATGAAACCGCAATTCTTATGTTGACATAAAATAATTTCATAATTGCAAAACAATTATAGCTCAGTTAGCGCTGGCCCAGATAGCATGAATACTTGGTATTTTATTCTATAGTTAGTATTCATAAGCTTTGTCTATTTTTCAAGTATTGTAAATGCCTTTAAAAGGACAGTGATTGTTACTATGCTGAAAAATGATAATTTAATAAATCAATGAATCAGATTAGAAATGTGTATCACCTTGATTTAGAGCACAACTGATTCACTGATGCGAGGTTCATAGAAGCAACATTTTTAAAAGAAAAATAATAAAAATAACTGTCTGCAGGTTTGACTCACCTCAGCTTGGTCAGTATGTTACTCTCACTGCTGCGTCCCATGAGAAAAGAAGACCATAAAATAAATGAAAGCTACAAACTAATAATAATAAAACCGTGGCTTCTATAATAGCATTTAGATGCTTCCTGTAGGGTATATTTTGAATGGCAGCAAAGAAAACACTTAAAATTATGGTTATTAAACATAAATATTATGTTTTAAGGGCGATTTTAAGAATAAATAGTAATAGTTGTTCAGAAATACATATATTCTAAATCTGTAACAAGTTATTTGGTTTGCGTTTCTTGAAATATGATAACAGCCTTAAAGTAGAATTCCACTTATTTTTCTAAATTCATATTGACAGTCTTTCCGAATAGTTTAAAGTGTATTGAGCCATTCTATAATGGCTCAAAAATAATAAAAAGTCATAATAGATTTAACCATTTGCTCTATTTTAGGCATGTCACATACACAGTTATACAGAGCTTCCAAGAGAGCCCAAGCATGTGTGTGCAGAGTTCCTCTTTTAACAAGCGACAGCTGAAATTAATTAGGGAAGGATCCAGGACACTTTATAAACAGGTGTTTCTCAGCATGCCTTCCTCTCTGTACTTGCGTACTCACAGACTCCTGAAACATCCTCAGTCACAGCCCATGTGTGGTTCCAATTCAAAGTTCACTACCCCAGAGTTTGGCAGGTGTGAATGGCATCCCAATATAAGGCCAAACATAAACCAAAACTGAAAAGCCGCTTGTACTTAGTCCATGAAGGTAAGCCCCAGTCAGCAGCATATGCAAGGTCCCGCATAGAGCCCAGTGTGTGCCTGAATCTGTATAGCTGGAACACAGAAGTCCAGTGTGACTGAGCCCAATCCCATCTGCTGGCTCCTAACACTTGGACAATCTCACTTACTCTCCTAGATGGGGACCTATTACCATGGAAGTCCCCTTCAACTCCAATTCTTTCTCTCCTCTCCATCTTCTTCTTGCACCCTGCTGGACAATTCTGGTCTGCTGGAGTCATGTCTCCTCCCATCTCATCTCTTGCCCAGAAATGATCCCATGCCCACTCTCTTCTCTTGTGCACTGGGTCAGATTCACAGGGATATATGTCTGCCCCACAAAGACTTACCACTGGTGATCCTCGGGGCTTCTCTTTTTTCATTTGTGTTCTTGGTAATTATATTTTCACATGTTTTTTCCTAGCTAAACTCATTCTCTTCTCCTGGTGACTTTCAGATCTCGGCCCAGATCTCTGCATGTGTGAATGACATTTGCTCCTGGATGACAGCCCATCACCTGAAGCTAAATCCCAGAAGATGCATTGCCAAGACCTGACATGGTCATCACTTATGGAAATGCTGTCATCACTCCCACATCAAAAGCACAAAGTCTAGATGTCCTCTTAAATAAAGTGTTTTCATCTCACATTACGTCTCTCTGGAACTTGGTGATGTTTTCTTCAGAACTTCAGAAGAATTCATCCATTCCTCACCACTGATGCCACCCACTTGTCAACTCAAGACTGGACTACTGTAACTCACTCCTGCCTGGCCTTCCTCTGAAGACCATATGACCTCTATTGATGATTCAGAATGGAGCAGGACATCTGGTCTTCAATACACTAAACTTCTCACACACCACTCAATTGCAAACCCTTCACTGGCTCCCTGTAGTGGCTAGAAATGGTAATAGGTGTAAAGCGTGTCTTGGTCATTCTGCTCTGCCGTTGAGAGAACTCTCTGGAATATGGCCCTGTATGACGTCATTCGAGGAAAGGTTACCTCCCTTTTCTCATGCTTTTCCCGCCAAGAGAATTTTTCTCCCTCCCCTAAAAATTTAGCTCCACCGACTGTTGCTGTGTGTGAGAGAGAGACATTGTGGCTTACAAACAAGTGAAGCATGGGACTGACTGTCTCCAAGCGGCTGTAATTCTGCACCAAGACGGAATTTCAGAAAGAGACTTCAGATACAGTACTAGGGGACCACTAAGTCAGAACTGTTGAAACTCTCACTGTCTTCAAATGGAGACAGGTCACGTACTGTGCATATATTTCTGAAAAAGGGACGAGCACTTTGTTCAATTACATGTTTTACCAAGATGCTGTGTCAATGTTCATGTCCTGTGGAAAGGCCACAGCTCTCAGTCTTACTGTGTCATTAAAAACTCAGAGACAAGTAAAGCTCACTTTCCCTGTCACTTCCCAGTCTAGGATATAGGTTCCTTGCAATCCCCCACATAAATCAAAAAAGATGAAAGGGGCTCCGAATGAAATATAACACAGTTCAGTTCCACAATGGAATTGCAGTCGGTTGATTGGAGTCTGGAGCCCCAGACGTCTTCCATTTGTCATGGCAACTGTTCAATGTGGGATCTGTTGCTAGATGTGTGAAGTGTTCAACTGAATTTATGTGCTGACTTGCATGCTGCTTTAAACCAGTGGAGGAGACACCATAAGAGCCTAAAAAGGTTTCAAAGTGACTGAAGGTGTTTTGTTAAACAATTATACAAAGCGTACTCATATGTGCATGTGTAAGTGTTTTTTGATAAAGACTCTACATGCATGAATGAAGTAGCAGAACCAAAGGTCATCAGCCTTGCATTACCTTCATCCACTAAGAGCACTTACTCACAAGTAAAATTCACGATTAGACGTAAGTAGCTCAGTCTACTCATGCATATGATTCAGTGTCACTTTGTACCATCACTTAAGTTAACTGACTTGGGCATCCAAATGTGCTGAGCGCCTTGGGTCTCTTCACACTATCACGCTGCTTAAGGTGTGAACTGCTGTTAAAATGGATTTGTGCTGGACAGCATTTTGCCCTAAAAGGAGGGCACCTAATATGAACACTTTCTATGGTAGGAATAGTGTGGTGGTACCACAAATCAAGTCTAGAAGCAGCAAATTAACCATAAAATATAATGTCCAGTCCAGTCTGGCCAAAATAATACTCATGTACTCCAAAGAAGAGGCCTAGAAACTATTTAAACCTAATTGACAGTCGCACAATGCAGTCACACTGTTTACTCAAGCAAGGATTTATGGCATGCGTCCACCCGCAAGTTCTATATCTTAATTATTGACTTCAGTCGGGGTTTACCTTGGGACTAGCTTTCCGAATCACTCTGGTAAAAAGGCCAGGCTTATCCATGCTGATCACGATAAGGCCATCAGACGTACAGCCACTCTGGCCTTTGTATTTGAAAAAATGTGATCCGCTTGTTAAACCCCAATATAAAAGTAATGGAGAGTAATCATAATGTATTACAGAAATTAACATTAAGTATAATTAAGTTACCAATTATATTTCAATCAGGTGCCACCAGATGAATATTTCCCAACCCTGACTAAATGGATAATTAACGGTAAAGGCATTAAACTGTTCCCAGTCTGCAATTAAAAATAATAATGTGGAAAATTTTATTCTCGAGCCAATTAAAAGCAGTCAGCAAATGTAACGGATGCAGCAAGTATTAATCTTGCAATTGTTTCTGTGCTATGGTTTCTGTTTTTCAAAGCCAGGAACCTGCACTGTTCTCCAGCCATCCTGCGTCCACAGAATCTCATGGCTTTTGTTGCGTGGCCAGCCATGAACCCATGCGTTATCAGTTTCCCCTTATCCTAGCACTCGGGCTGCTTTTGATTGGACCTGTGGTGTTCATCGATCCAGGCCCATCACTGCGTCTAAACTCGATCACCTCGATGTCCTTACTATAGAACTTGTTACAAATCATGGATAACTGGTGCAATTTCTCACACCCCTCTCCCCGTTAGTCAAAATGTGTCAGTCCATTCCGTTTCAGATGTAAACCCCATGTGGCATGTTTTGTAGTATAGCCATGCTGAGCACAGCTGCTTGAGACTGTATAGGGAAAAGCTGCCAGCTAAGGTTTTCTAGAAGTAGAGTAATAATATCTGCAGATCACTGCAGGTGATTCTGGTGATTCTGAAATTTAATTTATTCCTTAAAGAAAGAGCAGATAGAAGTTCACATGGACCTGTACAGACTTGCTCGATCTTACACTTCTATGTCATTTTATCACCAGATAAGTGCACTTTAACAGACTGTTACATCACATTTTACTAACGTCCCTCTAGCCCATCTACCAATGTGAACATTTTATTTGGGGGGTGGACCAATGGAGCTCTCATACACACTCATACAAGCACAATATGCTGCTAACATGTTATCACAGCTGTGTTAAGAATTGCACACCACCCAAATAACTGCTCCGGTGGCATTCCCTTGTATATCAATGGAGGGACTAAATTATGAAGAAACAGTGCTCCTTCTTACGTAAATGATTCATATAGAATGGCCAAGAGATGCGTACCTAATAAACAAGCTACTGTAAAATATTATAGATTCAAGATTCAAGATTCAAGATTCTTTATTCGTCACATGCATAGTCATACAAGTACAACACGCAGTGAAATGT
>JBBJLR010000139.1:4450930-4472762 GCA_037577145.1 Brachypetersius gabonensis | reverse complement strand
AGAGAGAGAGAGAGAGAGAGAGAGAGAGAGAGAGAGAGAGAGAGAGAGAGAGAGAGAGAGAGAGAGAGAGACAGAGGGTGATTAAGTGAGTGATTAAGTGAGTGAGTGAGCGAGTGAGCGAGTGAGCGAGTGAGTGAGTGAGTGAGAGAGAGAGGAGCACTTCAACAAGATTCAGTATGACTCATCCGCTTTTGTTATTCATGACCACCATACTGTATCACACACAGTGCCACACATTTATGTATATGTAACTATATAAATGTATGCATAATTTAGTTGAATGCCTACTAATCAGTACTCAATTGTCAAAACACCATCCAATCAACTTTGTTGTCAGAATGCCAACCAATCTGCAATAAGTGACCAGAATCCCAACCAATTAGCTCTCAATAGCTCGAATGCTAACAGTCAACTATAATTAGATTGCCAACACTCAACTCTCAATGGCTTGACTGCCAACAAAACCAGATCTTTTTAGATTGCCAAACAATCAGCTTATAAACTAGCTCTGGTGTGACCCGGTCGGAACACCATAAACGCACCACAGCACAGTTAGACCGTCTGCCCTGAAACAGTGGACCCAAGTTTAATCAGCCTTAAATGTGAGCAAATAATTGTTAACTGCACAATACACTGTGATTATGCTGATCAGGCGCAGCCGTGCAGAGTGTCGCTCCCATAGTTTGTGGAGGAGAACCGGCTCTGAACATTAAGAATGAAAGAACTTTATCTCTGTTAAAGTTTGTAGGCCTTCCACAAATTTTTGTATGTGTCTCTGAGGGCAAGTCTCATCATTTGGTGTGCACTGTGTGTGTCCTTGACATTCTCAGCACTGCAGTGTGTGTGTGTGTGTGTGTGTGTGTGTGTGTGTGTGTGTGTGTGTGTCACTGAAGTGAATACAGCCACATGTAACAGAGATTTCACTATACCTGCTGTTTATTTGCTTTGTGTGTGAGAGTGTGGGTGTGTGTGTGTGTGTGTGTGTGTGTTAATACAGCAATGCATAAGAGGAATGTCTTTTGTTTGATTGCAGTTTGTGTGTGTGCTTGTGTGAGTGTCTGTGTGTAAAAATGTGTGTGTATGTGTGTGGGCTCGCATGGTGTGTCTGTGTATGCATGTGTGTTAATGTGTGTTTGTGTGTGTGTGTGTGTGTGTGTGGATTATCATCAGCAGCTTTATGATGAAAAAAAGAGACAGAAAAGCCTTTCTTAACATAGTCCACAACACATCCGTCTTACTGACAACACACACACACAAACAAACATCGCAAGAAGATGGGTCAGTGCTCATGGATATTTATGAGCCACCATTCAGTCATGAGAGGAATATGTAAATGTGGTGGGAGCCGTCTGCAACAAAAAGTTAAATATTTCGGGAATAAATACTTCCTTGGCTTCTGTGAAGAAGTGGAACTGAAGGAAGCTGGGAGGTTAAGACAAATGTGAGACCTTTAATGGCCTTTACGGCAAGATGCTACAGGTGAAATGGGACAGGACAGGTATCACCAAGAGTCTGTATACCCGTTACTCACACTCTTTTTTTGTATCGGAAGTTTCTTAAAAGATGACCTTTACTTATGCAAATGGGATGGTCTCTATTAAAATATGCATTAATCTGCATGCTAATGTATTGCATATTAAAAACAAAAATCCAGCCTTTGGATTACAGAATTGGTGGATTGTCCATTTAAACACAAACTAATTAAGCAATTTAGTGACAAATGTCACAGAAATTTCTTTAAAGTGAAATCTGTTTTTTTTGCACAACAAAAGTTTATGAGAAAATTATTTTTAATCAATTTGCTTAAAGTAATGTTACACCTAGACTTTTCTGTCATTGTTTTGTTGAGGTGAGGCATGTGATTTAGAGTAATGGTGACCAAAGAGCTTGTTGCAGCTATTTCTGCTTAAGCAGATGATATGGAAAACAATTAGTCATCATCAATAGATGCATTTGATAGGTTGCTTTTGCTCTCACAGTTTCCTGTCACAGCTTACCTGGATTCGACATGGGAAGGGTGCCAACCAATCTAACACAGCTGTTACAGGCAGAGTTGCATAGCCGTGGAATGTTTTAAATAAAGTCAGCACACGTAGCACAGACAGTGCAAGAAATATGATGGCTGCTGGGAGACATCTGCCTTTTAAACATGCCCCCTGTGTTGCGTACAGTCTCAACCGTTCTGTCACAGTATGTCTGCAGAAGGTTCGGCTCCTTACCCACCGCCCGTGAGGTAGCTGAGGCACTTGCCCTACGGCATCCTGGAGGACATCCTGTCCTGGCCAAATGCAAAAAAGTTGTGGGTCACTTTAAACACAGTTCAGCAAGTGCTGCAGACGTGTTTAAAAATTGGATGTGTATAAAAGAAGGAGTTGCTTATACAAGACATTTCAACCAGATAGAATTCCACATTACACATGAAAAAAGCATGCGCAGAAACTAATAGCCACTTAGGGATTTCCTCACTACACACAACATCAAGGCTATACCACACTGGACCTGGGATTCAAGGACCTCAAGTGCATACCCAGAGCTGAGAGGGGTGAGGTGTGGGCCTCAGTCACCAAGTTACTCTGGGTTGTTGCAAAGTAACCTGTAGAAGCAACAACATCAGAGCCATCAAAGAGTTAGCCCTATTGGCTGCTTCATCAGAGTCTGATTCTTAATAGGAATTATGATCGTGTCAATACAGAGCGAAGCCCACAATTGTCATGTCGGCCGAGGGAGAGAGACACAGCAGCATGCAGCAATGTTCCAGAGAGACCGTTTATTTATAACCAAAATAGCATAAAGTTCAACAAATAGCAATCCTGAGGAGCCCTTTCACTTCAAAGATTCTCTTTACTCCTCTCTATCTCCTCAGTCCTCATGATTCTTAGCCGGCCCACCTCCGTCCAATCTTCCTGGACGATACCACTCCTACTGTCGTCTGATCTTGGCAAGACAGTCCGTAAAGATTACAGATCTTTTCACAACCCGAGTCACTCCTGCTTGGAAAACAGAAGAGACAGAAAGGGAGAGAGCGATAGATGTAAACCTGCCGTTCGATAAAGGAATCTCTTGTGTCCGAACCACTCGAGCTTCTCACCTCCTTTCGTTGTGAAGCTTCAAGCCTCAGTTCCGGTGGCTTTACCTGAATCGGGAGGAATCCCCACACACCGTCCCCAAATCACTCACACCAGACTCTCACCAGCTCTGACCACAGGGCAATACAGTTTCACAGTCTTTCATTCGACTTTTCCTTTAGATACGTTTTTTCTGAAGTATAGGTGATAGTTCACCTTACCTCCAGCACACACTACCAGAATTCCCCAGAAACTGGGTGACCACGCACTGATTCTCTGGCTCAGCTGGGATTTAAACACACACTCAGCCCATCACACGACATGATCACTTAGTCCTTAATGAGCACAGCTGAAGACACTCATCTACTCACGCACCTCTAGTCCAGATCCCAACCCTATTATTCAGGTGACCTGCTTCTCCTCTGTTGAGTCAAAGGTTCACCAGACGTCACAACAATCAGTACAGTTGCTCACAGTTCTTTCTAACAGGGACACTTGCTACTGAACATAGACTGTTTATGCTGCTCCCTGATTAAAAAAAATGTTTCGGCTCGTACCTGTTTAGAAAAAAACAGGAAGGTGCCTGTTATAATATTGTGATAGTGTCTCTGGATAGTTTTAGTTTCATGTTTGATTACATTAATGTTTAAGTTAACAATAAATATTTTAACTGCAACTGTGTAAAGGGAATACTGATTTTAAAAAGTAACTTATTTGTTTAATAATGCAATTAATTGAGATTTTTTTTAAAAATTGCCCCGCATTAAGATTTTTAGATTTGGCTTAAAATAAAAAAGCCTGTAATGTCCACAAAGAAAGATTTTTTTCTCTGTACCATATATATATATATATCCCAATTTCAATCTGATGAGATGCTCATAGAAATAGAAAAGCAGGTGTGCCATTTCCAGGCCCTGGGAAATGTGTTTAGATGTGGGGGAATTTAATGCTAGAACTGAAACACACGTCTCAAACATAAATGACACAATGCATAGTACAGTCGCAGACAATGTGAGGAAAAGTGAAGAGGAGTTTATTGAATAATAGAAGTACCAACGGGGAGCTAAGGAAGTGGTAAGTGTTACAACAAAGTCCAATCACAGAAATAAAGAATGGTTGAATGCCAACAGGCTCAGTCAGTACACGAGCAAGTGGACAGACAAAATGGGGACAGAGAAATACAAAATGGTGACAGGCAAAATTCGAGGTTTATTAACAGGATCTAACCAGTGAAGCAAACTCCCGTCAAAAGAATCATCCAAAAGCAAAATCAAAAACAAAGCAAGGTCAAAAAACAGGTAATCCACAAAAAGGCAAACAAAAAGAGATCCAAGGCAAAGAGTCATGGGCGACCACATGACTGGGCACAGTTCCTAGGCTGGAACTCCTTTCACCACACTTCAACCACCCTAACACCCTTTTGGTGTGTGTTTGGGCATCAGCCCCCAATTTGTCCCTGGGATGGAGAGCCTTCAGACATGCCAGAAGCAGATGACTGGTACCGCAGGGTGGAGCAGGTGTGGGAGAAGGCACACACGTCCATCAGCAGGGCTGTGAGGCATTTTAAACAAAAGGTGGATCAACGTCAGATGGAGGCGTCTGTGTTCTGGACAGGGCATCCGGTCTGGCTCTCTACCTGGGATCTCATGTTAAGTGTGCCATTATGTACGCGAGCACCAAGGTTTATTGGTCCTTATAAAGTACTTAATCAAGTTAATCCTGTTTCGTACAGGTTGCAGTTACACCCTCACATAGTAGTGGCCCCGCTGAATGTAGGGGACGTGGAGCCCACGCACCCCATGCACCCCACTCGAGATCGAGGTGGCCCCTATCTTCAGGGTGAAACAGCTCCTGGACTCTCGGAGGCAACAGACTGGGAGGCTTACGGTCCAGAGGAGAGAAGTTGGGTCATCTCAGGGCCGTCCACCTTGATGGCTGAAGTTAGTAAGTCAGCCTGGTTGTCAGAGGTTGTGAGCTGGTACTAGGGAGGGGGATATTGTCATGTCTAGTCTGTCTTGGTCAGGCCCCCAGCGTCTCGTTAGCTTGTTAGTGGGGTTGCTAGATACCTGATTACATGTCCATCTGTCTTGTGTTTAATTTAAGTGGGTTTCATTGAGAGCATTATTGCCCATGCCATGTGATTGGTCGTTTGCCCATGTCATGTGATTGGTCTGATCCAGATTTGTAGGTGTGTGCGGTCACCAAGATTCCACTGAGCTTCGCAGCCAAGCTCTCGATCAAGCTGACATCCGGGTTTGTCTCTTTGTTACTTGTAGTCAAACTTTATCTAATGCCTGTGCTCCTAGAGAGGGAGAAACGGACTGTGTGGCAAGACTGCTCCTGCATATCTACAACCATCTTGCTCCGGGTGGCAGCTGGAAGAGGGGACACTTACAGGATGATCCTCCATGAACTGAAGCGCCCCTTAGCTGCACGCACGTGTTAGTGACTGTTGCCTCCTCTCTGTGTCTCCCTCTTGTCTTTACAGGCATGATTAGTGAGCAGTGCTCATCCAAGCCTCTTCGCTGTCTCTGACAAGTAGCCAAGCACCTCCACCAGTAAACCAGTAAAGCTGGTTCCAGTCTGGAGCGAAGGTCCTCCAGAATTGGTCCCTGCATTTGTTATAGTGAATAATGTTTTCATTTGGAGCTATGTGAAGCTCACTCTAGTACTTGTGTTCATTAAAGACTTAGTATCTCAAGCTGTCTGCCACAGTTGTGTCCATCTCGCATGCCCGACATGACAGTATATGAATGACCTTATCTACACCTGTTTCTTCACTGGTTCCAGTCAAACACAGGGATTGGTCTTTGAAAGTTCTTCAGGAAGCCTGCAGAACTGTTTCTCAAGACTACATTAAAAATGCAAGAATTTATGGTTCTTTGGAAGTGAAATATGAAGAAATAAGGGGCAGGCCGGGGTGGAGCGGGAGGGGGGGGGGGTGTCATGATTTTGCACACTACTGTACATGTGGTGCTGCATAAACACTGAATTACAGTCCTCACTGTAAATCTGCTGTGCTCCTCCTCTCCAAACATGCTGCAGGTTGCTGGGGTAGAGGGTTTGGAGAGGGCCCCAAATCATATCTTTTTTCCGGAGATTTGATGCAACAGCCCTGCAGCCGGCATGCCAAAACCAACTTCACACTGCAGGGGTACAGCTGTCTCCTATCAGACCCACAAGCTGTAGGTTCAGGCCAAGAGCGGCAGCCATGGTGTCAGGTGTGCCTGAGGGATGGGTCAGTGCACGGGTCAGATCTGCAGCTGAAGCCCGGGAGACCAAACCGACCACACTCTCTCTCTCTCTCTCTCTCTCTCTCTCTCTCTCTCTCTCTCTCTCTCTCTCTCTCTCTCTCTCTTTCTTTCTATCTAATCCTGGCTCAATGGGAGCATAACCCAACATGTGGCTTATTCAGCCTGTTGATCTGTATGTGGCATAGCTGCACAGATAAATGATTTATTCAGCCCAAATGGCAATGCGCTGCGAAATCCCCGGTGAATTAACACCTACAGAGACATTCAAGTCCAGCAGGACGCAAATGAAGACTGTTTGCAACACCAGAGATTCGGCTTGTTAGGTATTGTAGGGAGAAGTTTCTTCTGCTTTTCCAAATCTTTATTCACCCTTAAACAGACTAAGTTTGCTTTGTTATGGCTTTCTCAATAAGATCAGTCAAGTAAAATCATGTTCTGCAGTTTAAGTTATTGTTTTTATCCAGTTTTCTCCCAAGTTGAGTGACAAATTTCTTCTAATTACATCTCTTATCCCACAGTGTTACTGAGCAGGAAGGTCAAAGGCTCATGCCACCTCTAAGAAATTCATCTTTTCAAAGTGCCTCTGAAAGCAAAGCTCAACACGTTTGGAGGAGAACACTACCTCCCTATTCTTTCAAGTGAGCTAACAGATGCCCTTGGTGGCAAGCATGGCATTTAAGTAATTACTTTTATTTGATCAAAACTCTGATATTTTAAGGATGTGTTGGTTTGACACTCAGTATCAGTATCAGTCCCAGGGCCAAAATCACTGGATCGGATAGTGGAAGTAGCCTGAACTATCATGTGAATGCATAACTCAACTTTGGTGAACCTGCAGTTAGGAAAGACACACAGAAGTGGACACAAGTCACACAGATGAGCGGCTAGACTGTGTCTTACATGACTCTACTCCCTACATAGTGCTCTATATAGCAATTAAATAAAAGAGGCACTGGTGATTCAGCTATGTATGCAGAGTTCCATAATAGACAAACAGTGAACTAATAGATTGTAGAAAGGATGAAGGAGCCATTTCATATTCAAAGAGCAGGAAAAAAAGACTGGATGGGTTTCAGTATCTGCAGAAGCTCAAGATTGCGGTTTCAGGGTCAGTATTAGACATGAAAAAGTGGTAAAGCCCCACCCCTATACACAATTCTTAATAATTTAAAATAGTACATTCTTGTCTCTTTATAATTTTCTATGGAATTGCGGTGACTTTTGCCTGCATCTTAAACGGTTCCTAAATTTTTGATTGTGTCACCATGTACCAGCAGAATAATATTAATTATTTACAATCAGAATCAGAATCATATCATGTTTCACTTTCTCCCCCCACTAGCCATTATTGTACTAAAACACTCCGAGCTAGTTTGGAGACCATCCCAAATTCTGTGTTGGAAATAGATTACATTATGGATGGAAACTGTGTAAAAGTAAATGAAGATTTTTCATTTACTTTAAACAATCTCTGGGAAGGAAAATGATAGCTGCCCTCTTCCACCCTCATGTATACAGTATGTATGTGTTATATTAAACATTGGACAGTTTTTTTCAGTGCAATTACAAATCTGTTTATAATCCAGATCTAATCTTTGATTTATCTCTTTCTTTTGAAACTCAGAACACCTGTCTAAAGATGAAAGTTTGTGAACAATTATATGGTTGTTACTGGGGCTCTTGCTGTTGTTATTGTGCATGATATATCTGTATTTATACGTTCAGCAAACAAACAGTAATTTTGCATTAAAATGTGAAGAAGTGTGTCCTCTGTAGAGGGTGCTAACTTATTTTCACTTCAAAATTCAACAAAACCTGCCATTTGACTAGGGGCACCCACATTTTTTCATACAACTATAAATGAAATACATTATTAACTGCAGTCCAGATGCTACCAAATCAGCTAAATTACCTCTTGTTTAACGCTGCGAATTTTAGTAATAGGACTGTATTCACATTTATTCTAGCGCCCTACCAGGAGGAAAATTGCCTTGCATTGCTTTGCTGAAGAAGAGGTACCACCACAGCAATGAGAGCCACCAGGGACGGACCCAGAAGCCAAACGCATTGATCATCTAAATTAAAGTTTAAAACAGAACCTCTTAAAAAGCCAGAGTCCTGCCGTCTGCTCCAAGAACGGCACTGGGATTCTTCTTCATCTTTCATCTACTGCAGACTTTCAGAAGATGCGTTTCACTCGGAAGGCCATTATTTGCAGCCTCTGTCCTCCGCGCAAGGGGATCTTTCAGCTGGAGAGGAGAGGTGTTTGAATTTAACCTCGGGTCATGCTCAGCTGCAGCCCCCTCATTGGGGAATAAGGCTTAAAAAGATGCAGGTTTCAGCCCATTTATATGCACGCGATGTCCACCGGAATAGCCGCGAATCAGCTAATATGTCGCCATCAAGCGCAGCGTGTACTTAAATCGGACAGATTGGTTTTCACACGTCTCTTTCCTGTCAGAGTCTTCGTCCGCTACCCGCCTCAGTTCCTCCCTACGCACAGACTCTGTAACAATTACCCCGGTGTCACGAAGACACGCAATAATCATGTAAATTAGCTACTGCTGCTGGTGTTGTTTTGCCGTCACTTTGCAACTAGGTATTAGCATGTAGAGCTAGACTGGCTGCTGGCCAGTTCCACCACTTACATCAGCAAAAGAGTTGGACAAGCTAGCAGCGAGAGTGCATCACCAAGAACTAATTCTCAAGGACGGAACATTTCTACAGTTTACTTGATGTTCTGCTTCTTCTTCTTTTGAAATTTACCTGCGATGCGCAGCTTCTTGCTGTCCTCTCAGTGGCATACAGAGCAGCAGGCGCCCAGCGTGTGATGAATGATCTGGCGATGCTAATGTTATTTGAGCTTAATAAAATCTAACATGAGGCGGAGAGGATGAGATATGGCCAAATAAGAGCCAGGGCTATAACTTCAATTTCGGGCCTCTCCGGTGATTAGACTTAAATTTGCCTAAACTCCAGGGGACCATTCTCTACATCTTTAGCTGACTTTAACACCCCTTCTTGAGTTGTCAGGTAGACATTTCTTGTTTGGGGTTCTCCCAACCCTTTTCTGGCTTATTTTGACCTGCATTTATGCCTACATTACTGATGTTATTAACTTAGGGACCTTCAAAACTGTAAGTTGTAGACACTATTTGAATGTTCTCTGTTCTTTCTGGCTGGCCTGTTTTGTCTGAAATGTGGAACAAACTGTTTGACTGCAATGATACATTTGTTCCATGTTTTACACTCGGAAACAGCACAATGTCTTATAACCTTCTGCTCCAATAACTTCTGCAGTAACAGCATAATCCCTCCAACATCAGAGGGTAGACTAACCTCTTGCATGCTGTGTTCATGTTTGTGTCATCACAAGCATGAAGTAATCAAAATGGGCTATATTTTTTATATATCATATGCACCAATTAACCCTAAAATGAAGTGTTTGTTTACTATTGTGTATGTGCCCCCATGCTTCCAAAAACCCATTGAGGCATTGACCCCACAAGCCCTCTGTATTCTGTGATATCTGCACCAAGACATTAGCAGCAGATCCTTTTAAGTTCTATTGGTTGTGAGGTGGGGCCCTAAATGGACTGGACTAGTTTGTCCAGCACATCTCACAGATCAGAGGAATTTGGAGGCTGAGTGAACACGTCTTTGTCTTGTTCCCAAAACCATGCTTGAATAATTTTAGCAGCTTGGCATGGTGCGTTATTCAGCCTGGTGCCGTTAGGGAAGACTGTTTATATGAAGGGGTGTACTTGGTCTGCAACAGTGCTTAGGTAGGAGGTATGAGTAATATCCAAATGGAAGCCAGGAGCCGAGCTTTCCTAGAAGAACATTGCCCAGAGCACCACACTGCTTCCACCTGCTTGTTTTCTTCCCATAGTGTATCCTATGCCACCTCTTCACTAGATAAGCAACAAACACGCACCCAGCCGTCCACAAGATGTAAAATAAAATGTGATTCATCAGACCAGGCTGTGATACTCACTTGTGTATTGTAGGTACCACAGCTACAGAACAAGCTATAATGCACCGTATGTTCTGACACCTTTCCATCATAGCCAGTATGAACTTATTCAGCAATTTATGCTGCAGGTGTTCATCTGTGGGATCAGACTAGCTGGACCAGCCTTCATTCCCCACATATCAATTAGCCCTCATCAAAGTCCCTCAGGTCCTCATACTTGCCCATTTTCCTGCTTTCAACATCAGCTTCAATAACTTCAATAACTGACTGTTGCTGCCTAATATATCCCAGCCCTTGACAGGTGCCATTTTAAAGACCTCACCTGTCAGTGATTTTAATGTTCTGCTGGTGTATAAACAAGGATATGTCCACATGTGAACATTCTGAATCTTTAACTTTCACATTGGATTATTTTTGTGTTCTTTGTACTCATTTTTTAAAAAATTTGCTTTTCCATGATATTCCCCTTTAATGCTCTTGATAGCAGTTATAGGAGAGTAGCTGACAGCGTCCTATCTGTGCTGTAATGAAATGCAGAGGAAAATGGCGTCTCTCATAGCTGAGGACTCTGCAAATGTGTTTCTGGCTTTGACGCTGACAATAAGAATGACTTCAATCAGCGCTCACAAATCTAACGAGCTTTTTTTCCTCTGGAATCCAGTGGAGCACAATATAAAGAAAGCTGGCTTGAAAGGGCCAGACGGCCGATCAATGTGCTCTGCAGTCTGGGCCTTCTGACGGAGAACGTGTCTTTTTTCCCTTGTGTTTCCTGGATTTTTCCCTTGGTGCTGAACTCATCTTTTGTTTCCCAGCGTGAGGCTTCGTGTCAGGAACGTGTGAGAGCGGCAAGCACACCTCCGGCGCTTTTGACATTTCCTTCAGGATCAGGTGGCCAGTGATCTGAGCCGAGCCCGCTTCTGTTGCTGTAAATCTCTCCTGCAATAAGAGGAGGGCTGCTGTTTAGCCTTTGTGTGGCACTGGTGATTCACAGCGACGGGCTGATAACACATCTTGGCATTTTCGTGCCCCCCCAGCTCAGGCGCGAGGCGCTCTCCGGCCTCCCTCTATTGGCCTGCTGAGCCTAATGTGGAGTGACACCGGATTTTTGTCCATGTTCGCGTGACACACTGCTGCCAAACGGGGCTTCATCTTCACGTCTTCAGAGACTGACAGTGCGTGGAGTCTGCCCAAAAATACCCGCTCCACTGACAGTCGCTCTAGAATTGCCCGAGAAATGATTTCACTCCAGCTTGTTTACTCGCAAATGTCGGCCTATGTGTGTTTGGGGAGGGGGGTGTACTGTATACAGATATTACTGTTATAAATATGTCTTTTTTTATGTTTGGAAGTGACATCCACACCCTTCAGGACGCATTACCCTTCACATATTAAGATTGTAAACATGACTGGTGAAGCATAAATGGCAAATCTGCCTATTTCTTACCCCCATTATAAAAGAATGTGAGTTTGTACAGTTTACAAGGCAGATAAACCTGTTTGTTCTGTTGATGAAACATTTTATTCTAAGTGATTTTGGAGCGTTTGTATTTGTCCTTTTGCTATAAAATATCCATACAGCCGGCACCTTTATACCTCACGTCTCAGATACGCTTACTCGGGAAGTACTGCAAGCAGCAAAGGAAATGATGCTATATATGAAGCAATTCGGACTTTGTGAGGAAGTAAGTAAAAGCAGTAAGAATAATGAACTTTACCCATCATATACGAAGAAAAGTTCGAGCATTCCAGGTTATGTTTCTTTGCCCGCTGCCCTCAGGACATAAAAACTCATTAAAGTTTCCACAGATGTGGAAAACAGTGTCTGACCCAGACTCGGCCAAGTGTGCCACGAGTAACAAATAGCCCAAAAAAATGTCTGGCCTGAGGATGCAGCTTTGGATAAGTTCAACATAAGCACAACAGCATGCAATCTCTCCTGTGAATTCTTGATTCTGTGGCTAATTCATCTCGTTTATGTGCATTTCCTGGATTCAGGACTCATACCGTTCGTGATTGGGGCCGGGGAGAAGTTCATATCTGTCAGATGTGAGTGTTTACCCTTTGCCTCACAAAGCTGCACCTCACAAGGCATTTTCATCAAATATCAGGCCGGCTGACACAGGCGGTTAGTCACACACTGAGTAACTCTGCCCTAAAAACCGGTAATGTTCAGGACCGCTGGATAGAACACAGTGCACTTCTAGTGTCTTACGGTCGCTGACCACATAGCACAAAGTGATCCACTTGAGTCACAAAAATTGACCTTTTGGGTGACCTTTTTTGTTTCCAAATGCATGTGTAGATAAATATTTAGCTTTATGTAAAAAGCCTACAACTTACACCGGAGTCTGATAAAGCAAAGGACAATATGGGTTTTCAATATAAAAGAGTCATTGTTCAGTTTTACTTTAAATTTAATTGCTCTGTCAAATGTAAACTCAAATAGTTAAAACTTGCATTACAGGTTGCAGTGATGAGTTTCTGGGAGGTCCATACTATTCCCATACTGGACAACTGGCATGTCTTTCAGAGTAAGGGTGTATCGTTCTGATACTCTGTGTCTGTATTGGTCCAATACAGGATCATATTGCATATCAGATTTATTGTGTAAAAGCTCAAGCAAACTTTAAGCAGCACACTGTAGAGAGACACGCAGATGAGGACCCAAGTAACACCGACTGTGTCTCTCTACTCCCTACATAGTGTCCTATGTAGGAATTAAAACACAGCCTCCTCCGCCTAAATAGTGTATAATATGGCTAGTGATTTAGCCGTGTACAGCGAATTTCATAATAGACATAGAACTCAAATGTGCAATTTCATATACAAAGTGCATCCAGTCTAAAGTTATAGACCTTTAGATGTTTAGGAGAGAGAAAAAGAAAGTATAGGATCAGTATCAGTAGATACTCAAGGTATGAGTAAAAAGTGGATTTGTGCCACTCCTAATGTGGAGTAAGGATGAATAGCTTAAGCATAAGTACAAGTTACGTTTAAGGGCTTTAGCAGAAAATTCTCTAAAATTCTATTTACTAGCTTGGTTAAAAGTGTAGCTTTAACTGAACATCAGGTCAGTTTCCAGTGAATGTTTCAGTAAAATCAACTAGAGCTAAAAAAAAAAACCCATTTAAACGAAGGCTGTGTTTGCCATGGTGTAGAAACTGTTAAAACTACAGATGTTGCCACTGGTTCCCCATAGAACTTTCCAATTGGATGGTTTATATATTTTTTTTCTGGCCACTGAAAGGTTCTTTGTGGACCTAAAAATGGTTCTTCTCTGGCAGGTATGTCCGATCTTATCCTTAAAGAGTCAGTGAAGCTACAGGTTTTCACTCAGTCAAACTGAGGCCAACTGATTACAAAAGTATAATCAAGTGAGATCCTGTCTGATTAGAACCTGGAGCCACGCTGACCTTCTAAGATAAGACTGAACACCCTTGGTTCTTTTCTGGTTCTTTTGTTTTTGCTTGTCTTGTTCTTTGTTACAGGATTCTACCATATTCTATTGCAGTCAATTCTATTGCACTTTCAAAGGCTCTGTAGAATTGAATAAAGATGCATGCAAAGTCATCCAGAGTGGTTTGATATTAATGTGCAGAGTCGGAATTGATCACAACAGTGAGGATAGAAACCAAACACCCAAAGCACTCAATGCCACTAAGAGCTACCGCATAGAAGCTCTAATAAAGTTCGTGTGTACATCGCTTGAAGCCTGAGACAGTGTCTCACAAAGTCGTGTCATGACTTTGGCCTAAAATATGTGAATCTTTTCATCCATTCAAGGCAGAGCAACATATAGAGGGCATTATAGCTCAGCATAGACTATTCACCATTTTACCAATATCAACACAAAAAACTCAGGAGACACATACAGGTTCACTGCTTGCATTGTATCCTGAATAAAATGGCTATTTTTGTGAATAAAATGGCTATTTGTGTTACTGACACTGTAACCCTGGTTCCTAACATCACCACAGTAAGCTGAGGTCATATCTCTACAGTGAAACATCTTAAACATCACTTTTTTTAAACAATGAATGATTGGTGGGTCTTACAGTCAGAGTTACATTGTGTGTTACAATTTTGCAGTCACATACTGCAGGACAATCGGACACTAAAAGCAGTGACTTTACATTCCATTCCTTTGGCAGATCCAAAGCCACTTACAAGCACTCAAGTTTCAGGATGGTGTGGGTTCTAAGTGCCAAAATCCTTATGTAGGGAGCAGTGCAAGAAACAAAGACTTGCTTGTAAAATGTATTTAATAAAAAAACAAAAAAAACCTCCTCCACCTCAGAATATACACTTATTTGCATTGTTTTGTACTTGGAAATTCTTTGCTTAGATGCTGCAATACAGTGTTGCGGAAGTTTGCGACTCCTTGTCTGTCTTTGTCCTACACTGTCGGCTTCAGAGAACGTTATTTCAGAACCCTCTGTGTACTTGTGTATGTGGCTGGGCTGACCATAAACTCTCTTGAATCTTGAATCTTGAAAAAAGCAGTAAAAAAAAGTACAAAAGCAGACGTATTTACCGGGTTGGTTGAGGCTGTAGTCCTGGTTGGCGATGAGGAAGAGGAATTCCTCGCAGGTGTTGTGGTCTAACAGAGGACTGTCCTGGATGCAGAGGTCAGCTATGAGGGCCACCGCTTTCTGACACACCATGTCATGCTCCTTCCCACCGGCGCTCATGCTCCCAGACGCATCCTCAGCTCGGAGGGATGTGCTCGATCCACATCAGTGCCAGCTCTCCCTCTCTGTCTCTCTCTCTTTCTCTCTCCCTCTCTGTCTCTCTCTCTCTCTCCCTCTCTGTCTCTCTCTCTCTCCCTCTCTCCCTCTCTGTCTCTCTCTCTCTCTCTCTCTTTCTCTCTCCTTTCGTTGACTGTGCTGGTCGCGCTGGCACGGGCAACTCTTCTTTAACTGAGAACGTGTACGCGTGTTCTGTATGTGCGAGCACAGTGTATGTGTGTGTGCAAGTGTGTCCAAGGGAGTGTGTGGGCTTAATGATTCATTCGTGTCCTCAGGTATTCCACAGACTGAATTACTGCATCACGTTAAAGTCTTGCAACAGAAGAGCCTGGCAGTGCAGGACGTAGTGAACGATTAGTCGGAGTGAAGTGTGTGGCCCCGTCCTGTGCCACACCCCCTCCCCCCACCACGTTCTCCCTTCAGTGCCTCCTCTACCCATGCTCCCTAATGAAAGGTCTCTCCCCCTCAGCAGTAGGCTTGTTTTTCTTAGGTCAAGCCGTCCCCTGTGAACGCGTCCCCCTTGGTGCCTTTTCCCCAGAGCTCTCCACCCGGCGTGCGCCTTCTGTACGAGAGCATATGCGTGTGCTTGTTTTCAAACATTTTCAGATCAAAAATGCGCTGACAGCCAGAGAAAGATGATGTTAATCTTCAAAACAAAGAATATTGGCTCTGACACTTAATTAGCAAGCTTCAAGTCACCATTTGCTACACTATTTAAATGTAAAAGTCGGAGACGTCATAATTTGCAGTCAAAACAGCCGTCAAGTACAAGTTGTTCATGTTTCAGTGTCAGAATAATATAGCAGAAGCTTCCAAAACTAAGTGTTATTAAGTCTAAGTGTTAAGTCTATTATAAGTCATTAATTTGTCCATTCATGTGCGCCTTCCTATCGCTTTAGCTCTTCCATCCTTCCAGTCTTAGACCGATGCAGTTACTGTTGTGTCCTCCACCAAAAGCTGCTTCCAAAGCTCGCAGCGCCATTAAGGTCCTCTTCAAAGAGAAACACTGTGACTCAAATAACTACCTACACACACCTCAGCTGCCTTGTACTACAGGAGTGATTAAAGCAGAAATTTCTGAGGAGATCAGGCAGAAGTTGAGGAAAGATAAAGACAATGGAAATTATGGAGAAAATGAGACCCCTAACAACAATGTAAGACCTGATATCTTGTCAAACCTCTCCCATGAGAAAAACAACACTTAAAGGTTTCATCTTTGAGAAAAGGGAGAAAATCAGGCTTGACTCCACTGCTAAAAATGCACAGGTGTTTCTGTCCAGTCCTCCACCGTCAAAAGATGATTCAACACTGCGGGTTGCTGAAAAAAGGAAGAAGCAAAGAGACTGCACATCTGACGTTATTACAGATTTGGCCTGTCTCGTCTCGCTCCCCTCTGTCACTCCTTGACTTTAGTTATGTTACATCAGGGGCAGCTGCTGGCTTGGTGGTTTGAGATTTTCCCTTGTAATCAGAAGGTCATGGGTTTGAATCTCAGGACTGCTAGTGGCACCACTGCGGGACCCTTGAGCAAGGTACCATCCCCACACACTGCTCCCTGGGCGCTGTGTTCCTGGCACTTGGTGAATGGGTCAAATGCAGAAAGGGAATTTCGTGATGTGGTGTGTTCACTTATGACAAATGGTCACTTTACATGGTTTCTGTTTGTTTTCACTCCCTGGTCCTGCCCTGGTCCTGCCCTGGTCCTGCCCTGGTCCTGCCCCTTACTCTGCCCCTCATAGCGGAACCTAATTCATGCTTGTGTATTTATACCCCAGGTTTTGTGCTTTTCCTTTTATCAGTCAGCCGTGACTTTGTGTTGCCCCTGTTTGTGCTTCTTCATTTTATTTGTTAGTATTTTTTTGCGTAAATGTTCCGTTTAACCAATGTTCTGTTCCGTTAAATTTTCTGTTTCGTGTCATGCTTAATAAAGATTGTGTTTGGATGAACGTCCGCCTACAGCCCTCCGTATGCACGTCACAGACGTGTGGGGGAAGGTTTTATGGACTTGTGAGTGTACATTTGCATTCAGAATTACTTGGATAGTGAGAAGCAGAGAATGCAGCTGACTTCTAAGACTAAACAAGGAGCAAGAAGAACCCTGATAAACTGAAAGCAAGTCTCCTGAAAGGGAAGGGAGCTGTAATAAAAACAGAGGGCAGACATGTCAAATACTAAACAATATGATGTTTTATTTAGTTTGTAAGGCTTCTCTGTCATTTTAGGGTAAATACAGAGTTTTCTGCTTTTTTCCTGACACCAAAAGATGAATTTAAATAAAAGAGTGGTCTCACAGTAATGGTACTTTTATCATTATTTTTTACAGTATATTTGCGGTGGTGCAGTGAATCACATTACAATTTCACTTTCATTCTGTACTATAAAGTCTATAAAGTTTGTTTCAGTGTTAAAATATGCCAAAAATGATGTCATAAACTTAAATGGTGTTGGTTCTTTCTTTAATGCAAGACTGCACAGACAGCAATAAACTAAAAAATATCACATTATCTGTACATATATATATATATATATATGTCCTGGAGAGCAGTCCTAAGCAGTTCATGTGACTTTTATGTCATGTTGATGATGTTATTTCAGTTCATAAATGGACTCTAGGTGGGCTTGATCATCTTATAAATGTTCTAATCAACACTGTGAGCAAAGGTAATTGCCTAAATTACAGCAGTGGAAAAAACAGCCGTGTATACTCAGGAGTAAAGTTTTCAGAAGCCAAATGTGTCTGATTTGCACCTTAAAGTAGCACAAAAGTCTTAGTACGTTAGGTCTAATATTTGCAATATGGACTGAATGAGGGGTAAAAGATGGAGACAGGTGAAGAAATAACTACAGATGCTAAGATAGAGGTCGACAGGTATTAACCAGTAGTAAACAGACATACAACACTTAGCACACCCTTAAACAAAGACGATTTTTAGAGCCATGCCATAGAACAAACGTTTTGCTCCATTAAAAACATTTAAATGGAAAGATTAAAAAGAAGCAGTATTCAAACATAGAAGCATGACACCCCAATGCATAAAGGCTTAAATAGTTTTTCTCTATGAAAGTTCTATATTGCACCAAAACGGACGAGTACCATTTAAGAGCCTTTCATTTTAAGAGTGAAGTGAGTTGTGGGATTATAAGAGTGCACTGGATTTCCTCTTCTGTGTTTTTTGACTCTTAAAATGGATACCCTCACAAAAAGGTTTTGGAAGGTTTTCCTAGAGCAATGCCACAGAAGAACCACTTTTGGTTCTCTAAAACCTTGCTTTGATTGCTCTTTGGAGAATAACAACTGTAAAGTAATGGTGGTTCATTCCATCCTAGGGATTCTGCTCTAGTCTAGGTGAATCAACAGCAATTCACATGAAAGTTTTTTGGCCAATGTCGACATTTTTAGCTTGTAGACATCCATTCGTTCGAAATGTAGCATTGGAATAAGAGTTTTCCTGCACACTTGCAGAGTTCAAATACAAAGAGTGTGGTGATACTATGACATAGATGAAGACTGCCAGGCTTCCCCACTGGTGATTAGAGCATGGTTTCAGATGTTTCAGGCTATAAATACCTCCACTTGCACAAGGTTGTTTAGTCACTGAACTACCACGCATTTTTACGCAACTGGGTTATAAAGTACAAACAAGAGAAAGCTACCTTATGCCACTCACCCACCCATCCGGCACTTGAGAGGAAGCTTTTTCCGCTCTTATTGCCTCCTTGCTAATATCCACATCTGAAGCCTTGAGATCACAATGAAACCACAGCTAATGCTTTTTTAACACTTCATTCTTCACTTCTGTCAGAATAGAAGACAACCCACACACTTTTTTGTTCTCTCTATTCCCTGATAAGTTACACTTGCCAATTTGTTACGACTGTAATGTTCTAGGCTCATTTAATAGTTTAAGTCTCACGGGGATCTTCAGATGAAATATATAGCAATTCAATGGTGTTCAAGACAATAGAATTAATGCATAACAATCCCGAGAGTGCCAGGCTAATTTTACATGGCACTACTCTTAAGACTTGCTTCTGTGGACATGATTCTATTGCTTGTGTGAGGTGGGGGAATCATTGCTGGATAGTAAAGATTGTTGTTCCTTTTCCAATACTATTTTCTTAGCTAGTGAGAAGAAAGTCAGCTCAGCTTGAAGACGCTTTCTTGTTCAGAAGAGTGTGTTACTTTCTTAACCCCACCGACAGACTTACCTTTCTATACGGTGTCACTGAATGACCCCCATTGACCAGTTGCTTACATGTTCTTTGAGAATATAGAGAGATATTTTTACATAAATGCATTTCACAGCAGGGTATAATTGAGGACTTTAATAGGGCAGTCCTTCTCAGTCAGCAAAAGACATTGAGTCTTGAGGTGTTGAGGTACTGAGTGACTGGCTTTTTCTATAGCAGGGCTATTAAGTCACCACAGTTTTCTTCAAGGTGAGCTTCACACCACTGGATCCAAAGCCACTGCACACACGCAGGGTCACAGCATGCAGAGTTCAATGGTCTGAAGTAATAGTTTTTAATGAAGATGACGATCAGCATTTTATGTTCAATAAAACACAAAGTGAGAGCATAATGACATACGGCTGAAAATGATAAATTCATAAACCACCTATGCTTACCTCCCTCCTCACTGGGATGCATTCTATGTGGAATAGCTGTGTTTTGGACCGAATGGTGTGTCCGGTGTGGCATGGTCTTCAGAAGAGCAGGCCCAGGGACTGTGCTCTGGTGCCTGTAAATAATTGGAACGGCATCAGTATTCACATTTTTTATCATTCATTACAGCAGGTGAGTTTGACTGGACTGCCAGCCAGGAGGTTTTGCACCACAACAGCAGGGTTTGACTGGGCCATGAGCCCAGTCATTGGGTGTGTGTGTGTGTGTGTGTGTGTGTGTGTGTGTGTGTGTGTGTGTGTGTGTGTGTGTGTGTGTGTGTTTTCTTCGCAATTTATAATTCTATATTTGTACAACATCACAGGATTTATGAAATATGCCATTTGAATAAAAGTCTAGTATAATAATAATAAAAATAATAATAATAAAAATAACAATAATTGTATAGATATTATTGTTATTATTATTATTATCATGTTGTTGTTGTTGTTGTTGTTGTTGTCTCGCCCCAATATGCAATATGCATTTTGTTAATCTGCCATATGACTATTTTTTAGATCCAAAAATCTTTCATTTAACTTTAAATGTCTTATACACTCATTTTGTATAACAGCTGCAAATCATTCACATATATAATGTCCCACTTCATGGCAATTACAACTTTGTGTTGATAGCTTGTAACTCACGCAAATTCAATCTGATACTACAGAAAATGGGTTTTGGCAGAAATGGGCAAAAATGCTATAAAACAACAACGTAAATAACAAAAAAATCTTGTTAAACAACAACACAAGCAACAAATAATAGACTTTGGAGTTTTTACAACTCAAATGTCAGTTCAGTGTGTGTTACACCAAGAGGGTCATGTTATCCTGACTGCCCTGAACTGACTGTGAGAAGTCAGAGATGACAGGCATTAATGGCTCTGTCAGAGAGAAACCGTTCGGTGACACTTCAGTTATTCATGCTCTCTTGTGCTGCTGACGATTTTCTCCAGTGATCCAGCTCTCTTTGTCACTCTCCATTTCAGTCTCAAGAGTTTCAGAGTTCAAGCAGACCTCACTTTACCCTTGAAACTTAATGTAGAAAAGGATTCAAGACTTTATTCAGGCAGAGATCTTTCACAGAAGTGAGAGATTGATGATAATTACAGCCATAACAGTAAAACATACATAGACTTTTAGAAATTAGCCTAAAAATAATTTCTTGGTTTGCTTGGTTACGAAATAACTTTTCATTTCAGTTTTATACTCTGGAGATTTTCAGAATGATTAAACTTGATATGAAGCATGATAGGACTGTACTTCTATTACGACAGGAGATAACTTCCTTTGCAGAAGCGTTTTTCAAACCAGTCTAACTGCAGGTCTATTTCATAAAACAACAAAAAATAATCATATTTTTTATGAAACAGCCACTAACTTTAACTTTAACAGCACTACCACCACCAAACAACATCAGCAACAATTATATTACTGATTCAAAGAAGGAAAAAAGCTTTAACAAGGTATACTGTAATAATAATTATAATAATAGTAATAATAATAATAATAATAATAATAATAATAATAATAATAATTTTTGGGGTGAGGTGTGGTGAGGTGAGGTTGGGTTGGGTCAGATGGGGTGGAGTGAGTTGAGATGGAGTGAGGTGGGGTGATGTGTCATGGGGTAGTCTAAGGGTTGGCTAGGGTAGTCTGGGGTAGTCTAAGGATTAGCTAGGGTAGTCTGGGGTAGTCTAAGGGTTGGCTAGGGTAGTCTGGGGTAGTCTAAGGGTTGGCTAGGGTAGTCTGGGGTAGTCTAAGGATTGGCTAGGGTAGTCTGAGGTAGAGTAAGGATTGGCTAGGGAAGTCTGGGGTAGTCTAAGGGTTGGCTAGGGTAGTCTGGGGTAGTCTAAGGATTAGCTAGGGTAGTCTGGGGTAGAGTAAGGATTGGCTAGGGAAGTCTGGGGTAGTCTAAGGGTTGGCTAGGGTAGTCTGGGGTAGTCTAAGTGTTGGCTAGGGTAGTCTGGGGTAGTCTAAGGGTTGGCTAGGGAAGTCTGGGGTAGTCTAAGGGTTGGCTAGGGAAGTCTGGGGTAGTCTAAGGGTTGGCTAGGGTAGTCTGGGGTAGTCTAAGGGTTGGCTAGGGTAGTCTGGGGTAGTCTAAGGGTTGGCTAGGGTAGTCTGG
>JBBJLR010000139.1:4436414-4450830 GCA_037577145.1 Brachypetersius gabonensis | reverse complement strand
GAGAGAGAGGGAGATGGGGAGAGAGAGAGAGAGAGAGAGAGAGTCTGCATTTTTGAATTACTGTTTATGTTTTTAGTAACTTATATATTTTTAATAATTTAGAACTAAGATTAGGAAAAAAAATATTGTCACGAAATAAATCCAAAATAAGGAAGAATATGGGAGCAGTGTCCGCGATGTTCTGGAGATTTCCAGAAACACTCACTTCCGTTCACGAAAAAAATTCGCGTGTGACTGGATCCGCGAGTCTTGATCTGCATAAAACTGGGGGTTTACTGTATATTAAATGTGTGCACTCTATAGTATACTACTAATATATTCCTATATTTTCAAAAGAGTATTCAAAAAGGGATTTTTTGATGAGCTGAGAGGAAAGATATGCTTTGCGATAGTTCTAACTGAAGTAGAAACTTCCAAGTAGGTCTTGAAGCCTGAATATAAAGGGAGAGTAAAGGAGCACCAGGTGTGTGATTGAGGGCCGGAGAGAGAGGGATGGATAGAGAGGAAGGGAATAATAATGTTGTTGCTGTTGGACCAAAACTTCACATCTCATTTCAAAACTACTGGGTTTCAGGAGGAAAAATGCCTGACAGCTTGCAGTTTGTTGATGGGGCATGAAGGAGTTGCTCACCTCGGCCGAGTGTCACCACGTCTCCATGAAAGCCTGCAATGAAGGATGATTATGAGTAGATCCAGGGCTTTTGGCTATTTTCATTTATAATTATTTTGGGGATCTGGGGCTTTTTAAATAAAACATTCGCAGCTGTAGCCATTGATACCTAGGCCTACTGACGGCCCTGACTCGTTCCTTTAAAACCAAAACAGAAAATCATCCAAAATTAAAATGAGTTTGAATCAAAAATGGGGAAAATAAAGAAACTGTCCAAAATTATTACCGTTGTTGGAAGGCATTTTCAACGTTTTCTCTGGAAGCTTCCAGTGTAAACAGCCCTCTCGTTGTCACACTATTACTACTGCAGCAATGTCAGATGAAGCCCATAATCATCTTATGGCCTTTTTCTTCCTCCGTATTCGCCCTTATTACCCTGCGTCAGTGGCGGAGAGTAGAACCTGAGGCCATGTGAGACCTTCATATCTGAGAACATGTCTGATCCGCCCTGGCTGCCTGAGTAGAGTCCGCCACGGTGCTTCCAGTTCACTGAGGAGGACTCCTACAAATGCATTTCGGAGAAAGAGAGTATCTCATGATCTCCTCGCTGCCCCGGACTCAGACAACGGCTGCTTTCGAATGGCCGGATTGGATGAAGTTGATTCGGGTGACTTATAATGCACATGGCCATGGCCTCATAATAATCCTATCAGGAGTCTTCCCTGGGACTCAGCCTGCAGATGAGGTTTATTTCCTCCTCAGCATATAAAGGCTGCTGAAATTGTAGCCACCGAGCGGCATTCTTTATCCGCAGATGATAGCAGCAGGTTAGAACACTATGTTTTCTGAGAGGCAGAAGACAGAGTATTCCAACCAGCACCCAGGGAATTACTATTTATTGTAAAAAGCAGTTATTACAGCTTTATAATCTGCTCTTTTCTTTTAATAATGAGATTTCTCAGAGCTGTCATGATTAATTTGTAATTTGTAATCATGGGGCCTTTAATAAAAAACAAAAATCAACCAACATTACTTTTCAATGCAAGTCTATATCAGTGCATAATACAATTCTGTGGCAAATGGCTATGGCAAGAAACTACGCTAATATCAAAAAGCAAAAAAAAAAAAACACCTCTGTAATGATAGTTATTGAGGTATTGATACACTTGCCTGTAATTATAATTCTGAAGAAAGGAATAAACAATGATCCCATAGTCTTAGGGCAGTGATCTCTCAACACATCCAACAATAAAGGCAGCATGGAACATCCTATATTTATTAATGGAAAACAGCAGCACACAGAAAGCTCCAGTTCCACATTCACATACATTTTCACCTGACATGCACTCATCTCTACTGCCCTTGGCAAATATATTTTGCAAAAAGGGAATAACACCACCGTCTCTAAATATATTTGATGTAATGTGAGGTTATAGCAGATTATAAATCTCTCTCTTCTCGTCCCAGATATTGCTGCAGTACATGTTGCATATTTATACGAGGGGTCATGATGAATTACTGTAATTAATATTCTGTACTCTTTTCAGCACTTGGGGCATTAGAAGTTTGGCTTTCTAATGTTTGTTGACATTCACTGGCTACTCATTTCACTGTAAACACCCAAGTTCTCTCATTAAAGGCTTAATAGTCTTTCCATGACTCCATCCATTAGGCGGTTAACGAAAGCAGCTGCTATTTTTACACATCACCTAAACAACATTTTCTCACCTTTCCTCACATATTTTGCCTGATTCAAATAATTAGGACTTGTGGTTGAAGCCAATTGGATGTTCCTCTGAGTTAAGTGGGGGTCCCGGTTGGAACAGCGGTCCATTAGCCGTCTCGGGGGCATGAAGAAAGAAGGGGTGCCATGCATTTGGCAGACACTTCCACAGTCAGGGCTGGGAATGCATTCTGATCTTACTCAGGGGCCAAGTGGGCAAGCGATAGTATGTCCACTGAGAGAGCAGGCCTGTGGCAATACTACTCCTGTTAGTCGAGTGCTTTGTAGTTTCACCACAATACACATCATTGTACATTACAGACACCTGCTTATCCTGCATTTTCCAACAATAATAGGGTGTCTGTCTCCTCTTTGTGGCCTCTACTCTTCTGGATAGGCTTTACACTTGATGACCAACCATAACTTGGCATTTGGCCTTATGATGTGCAGCTGCTCCAGAATGCCCCACTGCACTGGTGGAAACTGTGGAAGCTAAATGCGAGTGAGTACACTGGCTCTACAATTACTATTCAGAGACTAAAGTTCCCTAAATGTTTGCAAAAGGTTGAGCTATAATATGCAGTGCAGCTCCAACTTTCTCCCACATTCCGACATCAAGAACTGCAGCCCCTGAATGTCAATAAAACTGCATGAAATGTGAATCTGTTGCTCTGTTTTAGTTTAATGGTAGATATAACGGGCCCTCTTTCATCAGTACACAGAAACTTGGCACAAGAAGGTGTGTCACCACCATCCAAGTCAGGTAATCAAGAAGGTTTCATTGTCATTGCTACTATATACACACAGTACATAGTAAAAATGAAACAATGTGGCTCCAATCCTCTGATTGACCCATAGAGACAGAAAGACAGTCTCTATGGAGATAACTAACAATAGAAAGCTTTTGTGTACAGAGTTAATCACTGCAGAACAGGTGTCAGTCAATTACTAACAGAGTAGATGCATGCCTTTGAACTGCGAAATGAAACCAGGGAGAACATGCAAATTTTACACCTGAGGCAACCCAGGCCTACAGGTCCTTAGATGTTCATCTAGTTTATTTGTTTGTTTATTCATTTCTTTAGGGGACAGTGTACATTAATCAATATGCTCACTTCATTAATCATGAAATGCACCAGATTTATCCATCAGGCCAATTTACACCCGCAGTCCATGGCAGGTTGATGTTATTTAAAAAGAGGAAAAACCAAATAATTCATGTAACATACATTATACAGCACAAGTATAGTGTGATGATTAGGACAACTTGAAAAGTTACAAATGCTTACATGCTTTATTACCCCATTGCTTGGATAATTGCTTTATAGATTTTGTGACAGTGTTTAAATTCTGTATGTGCTGCTCTGTAAGAAAAGACTGACTGTGCAAAGGTTTTTTGTCTGCATGGTATTCTGCAATCTCCTCTAACAGCGGCCCTTTTAGATGTATTTTTATTTTGTATAATAAACTCACTGAGTGAGTTTTCATGATCTCCCAGACGAGTCATGGCTGCATTCTTGGAGGAATGATCTGGGAATATTCTTCACTGTTCCAGGTTTTCACCTTTTGTACATAATGGCTTTCACTGTTGGAGTCCCAGAGCACTAGAAATGGCTTTGCAACCTTTTCCAGACTGATAGATTTCAACAATATCCTTTCTTGTCTCCTCTGGAATTGCTTTTTTACTGCAGAATAGTGTGCTGCTCACTGAGGTTCCTTTAGGTTGCTGAGTCCCATCTAGAAACTTTCCCACTGCAGGGAAGGTTCTATGTAAATTCAACATGACTGGCAGGAATAAAGTCTGGGTGTGTCTACTTTAATTGATCCCAGGCATAAACTACATATGAGTTGTTGCAATGACTGTTTACTTTCAGTAGATGAAATGATAATTGCTTGCTCGGCTTCTGTGGAAGAAGATCTGAAACAATAAAGTATTACAATAATAGAAAGAATTACAAATGTTTTTTCATGGCACTGTAATCTAGGCTCTGTAATTTTAGGGAACTGAGCATCTCTTTTGAACTCTGAGCTCCCTCGTCTGTCACAGCTGTGCTGTATCAAATGGCAGACCCCCTGTGTGTGAAATCGCATGGGCAGAATAATGCAATATTTGGCTGCAATGGTGAAGCATGAGATTTGTTTCTTTGCAGACAAATAGAGCATTATCTACTCTTGGCTCTCCCTCTGTGCACCTTCTCCTTTTCCTCTCAAAATGCCTAAAGTGGTCTTAGCCACTTTACATCACACCAAAAAATGGGGCAAGATTTCCAAGTCACCTATTTTTAATGAGTCTTTTTAAAAACATGGGCTGTAGCCTGAAGTTAGAGTCTTTAGCAATGCTAAAATGTCAGTGGGCAACAAGTGGATCAGAAACGAAACCAGCAATGGGTGCTAGGCTCTTCAGGCCGACCGCGAGGGTTTGCCATTTCGTCTCTCTAGGTGTTGCCATTTAATCGGCCTCCGCATCTACTGAGACGGGCCCCGAGAAACACTCAGGTGACATGTAATGAAAGGTCATGCAAAAATAGACCAGGGAAGCAGAAGACAAACACTGTAGCTGTTTTCCAGCAGCTGCAACAAGAAACAGAAGAAGAGCAGAGCAGAAATCAAGAGAAATGTCATGGGAGAGAGGTCAGGGAGAGGGTGCAACTTACCTGGGCCAATTAAGACCACTGACAGTTTGTCAGCAATTGTTGCTCTTAAATTCGAAACTTCATGCTCATGAAAGCCTTGCTCAAACAGTTTTTGTGTCTATGATCCTTTCCAAACTCGAAACAGAGTTCAAAGCCACCGGAGAGATGGTCTGGTCATCCCTACAGTTTCACAAAACTTTATCTTGGTTTCAAGCTCAAAAATAGAAGGGACACTTAAGAGTGTTTGGTGGGAAAGAGGTTGAGTTTGCTAAAGTCTGTCACCTAATTAAAATGGTTTCTGAATGCTGTCTGTTGGGGTGTAATTACTCTTCAAAAGCAGTATTTGAACAATATTAAAGTCCTCAGCCCAAATCAGGCAAGAATCTGGCGTCTTGTTTTGTTTCTTTAGTTTTGCACCGCAGCTGCAAGGCTATTAGGTAAGAAATAATGGAAACGTACTACTTTAGCCATCCATTAGCACTGCACAAACTGCATGGCCATGTCTTTACACACCTGCCTCAAACTGTCAACGTGGCTCCTGAGACCCATGAAAACTGGACAATATACCTTGGATGGCTTGGATGACAACAGCAGCACAGTTTGCTTTTCGTTCATTCTTTTGTCCATTTATTCACAGATGAAGCTGAGCTCAATGACTGCTTCATTTTGTGCAGATTTCAGTCACCTGTGAAGAGTGAGATGTCAGAGGGACTTGAGGGTGAGATGGATAATGAAGCTTCAGCAGCGTAGTTCAGAAGGAGCACAAGGCCTGGAGGAGAATAGCAGAATTAGCACTGTGCCTGTAACTGAGGAGGGCCAGTCTGTGGAGACAATTAGAAGATCATGTGATATATGAATACAGATTTTGCATGCCTGTGGATGTTATTAATATTTTACCAATGACCAGTTTAAAATGGATTTTAGACATCCATTGCCATAGGTCATTGCAATGAAGTGTCCTGTTTCTAAAATCAGTTTTAGATGTCCACTCATACTATTAAAAGGTCACTAGTGAAGTGTCTTCTTTATCTGGATTTTAGACTTCCCTTCACATTACTAATAGGTCATCAGTTAAAGGTGTCTTTTTAAACTAGATTTTAGACGTCCACTGACATTATCAACAGGTCATCAGTGACGTGACTTACCAAACGGATTTTAGACATCCTTTCATGTCAATAATAGGTCGACAGTGAAGTGTTATTTTATTGTGGATTTCATATGTCCTTTATGGTTCATTAATAGATCGCCAGTGAATCTTTAGAAAATGCATTTTCTATGAGAATTCAGGTTATTAATAGGTCACAAGTGAAGTGTTTTTTTAAGATGGATTTCAGGCAGACAGTTTTAAAACAGCATAAATAAACTAAAATATGCAATATTCTATGTTTTCTCTCTCCAGTTTACTAACGTCCAGTTCCACCTGTCATGCAGGACGATGCCACAGGATTGCACCCAAGGCCATAGCCAAAGAGTCAAAGAGTGGCACCAAATCATAATAGTTTACAGAAGCCATGACAGACACAGTGATACAGTCCAAGTAACACACATATTGCAATCTTTTTAAAGTTTTATACATTCTAACACATTTGAAAATACTGAAAAAGATACAGTGCAGTGTTCATATTGATTATAGCTCCCCACACCCAAGAAGTTGTTTCTGCTGGGGTTCAGCAACACCACATGGACAAAGCCCACACTGTTCTTTTTCTATGCCATGAATCTAGAACAGGCAGTTCTAAAAACAGGAGTCTGTTGAGTTGAGTTTAGTTTAGAGATAATAATTGAAATTATGATTACATTCACTACTATTTGCAAGATAGAATTACTGTAGGCATGGTTGCCTGTTGTAAGACAGCACATTTGTTTTTTATTTATTAATTTTTTAAATATCGGTAGATGCTGGGGAAGACATGGTGAGTACACTATAGATTCACTATAGATTCATTATGGCCTTGACTCCCAACATTGGGAGTGTGAAGGTAGCCCACCACCTCATCACACATCAGTGAACTCAGTTACTCTCCTTTAAAACTTAAAAAAATGTCTTTCACGCATTTATTGAAAGGTTCTTCAGGTCCAAAACTGGTCCTTCACTAGCATCTCCCCAAAGGGCCGTTTTTAGCCCTTTTATGTTTAAGTGCTGACGTGCCCCTCAAGCTGCAGAAAAAATGATGTTGATCAAATGATAGTTTGAAGTGTTCAGTGTTTCTTTGCCAGCAGATGCATTTGTATTCAGATCTATGCTGATCCATGCTCCCATGGGCGATGATTAATTTCTGTCATCAAGTTATCATCTTTAATGATTCACCCTTGAAACTGGAGAAGTGTCTTCCATGAGCCATCATTATAAGCTCTGAAGTCACTTCAAACTCTTGATAAGTGCTTGCATAGATCTTAGGCCTTAGCGAAAGTGCTTTGTCCCAACTAATAATTGGCCTGCTCCTCTTCCTATACACACCGAGGTTCATCCCAGCCTCCCGTTATAAAGACACAGCTGCTTTGCTGCTTTGAGAGAAGAGGCTTGTCTAAAGGTTTCTTCAGTGCGCCATGCCAAGCTGTTCTCTCTCACACATACTGTGAAAGACAGACGGCTGGGGAAGCCTCCCAGGGTATGATGTTGTGTTATTTCCTACCAAACGGAACCAGATCAAGCCCCAGTGGTGTGAGAGCGCAGTCATGCTGCTATCGGAATGTTCCATGCTTAGGGAGCAAGCGGCATGCTTCTAACACTCAGTACCTTGTCATCGTCTCTTTTTGGCAGGCGGCATCATGTCATGGTCAGAACTTTGAAATCTGACAAATAGCTGCAGGAAAGTCTGTACTGACAGTCGAATGCAGTTTTCAGCTATATAAATCATGGAGGCAGATTTTTATTAAATGTATTTAAATATGTATTTAATTAAGGTTGCATATTTTATAATTGGCATTTTTTAATCAAATAATCGATTTTTATTTATTCATGGTTTTGTGGAGCAGAGGTGGATTTGGGGTTCTTTAGGAGGTGCTTGGAAGCTCGATGAGCTAATTACCTTGTTACTCGGCCTCACCATAACCACCATTAGCACCCAGACACACCAGTTTAATTACAAGGTTTACATTAGTTGGTTATGTCAGTTTAATGTAGTTCGCTGGCATGTTAAAATTTAGCTAAATCGTCCAAATCTCTGTTACAACCACTTTATCTAGGCAGCATTATCTAAAAACAGCAAGCAAGCCCATCTAGAGCCTAATGAGCAACAAAAGACAATTTTTTGTCATTGTTTTGCTGTAATTTCTATGTGATGCCTAAGAGGGATCCTTCCGGCTCGACAATAATGTATTCCAAAAAAGGTGCGGCTATGAAAAATTGTTCAGTGCTTTAGTGCAATAGCCCAGACCTAGTCACATCCTTGTATGGGGGGTGTCACTTCTTTCTAGCATTCTTGTTGTTAGCCCCTATCCCTGTCCCCTTAGATTATACCCCTGATACAGATAACACCAGAATCTACTGGCCAAACTCCCATGTGACAGCACTGTAGCCTGTCACACATGCTTTTAAAAGACTAGTCTAAGTTTTTATTTAAGTCTGAGTCGTTTCTGGGTTGAACTTCAGCACTTCTCTGGCTGGTCTTCCATCATTTGTTATCGCTCTTCTATAAAGCAGCCAGGCTACCGGCCTGGTCGATAACTTCCCAGAGTTCTCTTGACTTCTTCATTGAGATCACTCCACAGGCTCCCTGTGGGAACAAAGATCAAACATAAACCTCAGTAACTCTGATGCTTGGCTTCAGAGCCGCTGCCATGTCCTTCCTAAAGGTTTAAACTTGTGCTCAAGACAAAATCGCACTGCATTAATGTCCTTGAGCCTCAGTAGTGGAACATTTTTCCTCCTCTGAACTCATTCCAACACTTAAATTCTCATCAGGTGCAATCTAATATGTGAAGTTTTCATAGGAAACATAACATTTTAATTATAAAATGTTTTCTTTGTCAGTTATATGCAATAATATCAAGCACTAAGTAGAACTGCTTCCAGTTATTTACTGGATCCAGTTATTTACTGTCCAGGTCAGCCTGTTCAAATGTCATGTTCTGTTCATGTTGTCTCTGGCAGTCCTGGGATTCAAACCCACAACCTTCTGATTGCAGGGGCAAATCCCTACTTGGCCACCAGCTATAGCTAATGATACACATTAAAACCTTAAGCCTCTCCATACAAGAAGTTGCTACAAAAACTGTAAAGAAAAATTTAAAGCAATTGAGAAAGTCTGTTACATAAAATTTCACTTAAGATTTCTTTAAATATGAAAAATGTGCTGTATATTATTTTTTTAATTATTTAAAATGTCTTTTCATTTAAATTTTAAATAAAATATAATATTAAGTATTATCATTTTATTTTTCTTTGCATGTTTCCCCATGTCTTTTTTTAAGGTTTCAGCCAGATGCTCTAGTGTCCTCCCGTGGTCCAAACATCAGATGAACTGGAGATGCTAAACTGCCTCTGGGAGTGAGTGTGTTTGTGTGTGTCTAGCCTGTGATGGACTGGCGACCTGTCCAGGGTGTTTCTCGACATTCTGGCCTGTGACCACTGGGATAGACTCCAGCCAGGTGTAAGGCTTTCAGATAATAGATGGATGTTAAATACTTTCATCTTGTTTTACTCACTGCTGCACTTTTTGTAAATTACAGTGATTGACAGGACTAGCCAGAAGCAATATTCCCAAAACAGAATAAAGCAGACAAAAGTCCTATAAAGTGGTCCCCTATAGTCACACAACACACCACACAGCACACCGTGTGAACAATATGAAATTCTTTCTCTGTATTTAACCCATTCACCAAGTGAGGCAAGGAACTGCCATGAATGATGGGCACCCTGGGAGCAGTGTGTGGGTACGCTACCTTGCTCAAGGGTACCTCAGTGGTGTCACTAGCGGTGCAGGGATTCGAACCTACGACCTTCTGATTACAGGCAACTCCCTGAGCACTAGGATGCCAGGTATCCTATATTGTGTAAAATGCAAATACGTATAATTGCGTGTAAATAACAGCATTTCATCCTCTTTATAGTCATCAGGACCTTTGGCCCTATAGAACCAGGCTGGATTAAAGCTCTTGCAGATCCAGGTGAGTGAGGCAGTAATGACTATACTTTACCATGGAGATATTACATCACATATTCAGCCCTCATCTCTTGTTTATATCTAAGAACCTTGGCTGGGTTCTGGCCTGTCAGTTCTTCTGCATCCTGGGCTTTGACAAGATGCTGGTGCATCTGTCTGGTTTCAGACGATAGACAAAAGAAAAAAAACACTATCTTTACTCTGACCGTCTCTGGTTTTATCGTGCCTTGAATTCTAAAAGCAGTGGGTGAAAATATAAAGCCCCGAAGCCACAGATAAATACTTAGAAAGGCATACAAAAAGGCCTCATCCTGAAAGAGATTTTGTTGTGTAATGAAGGAGCTTCTAAGTCAGTAAAGGCTTATCAAATTATGTTATTTTTAATCTAAGGTTGGAAGCCAGTTGTAGCATGTAATGATTGGCCTCCATCTCGTTCTACAGCAAACAGAAGTCACATTTGTAGCCTGCTTTCAGGAATAAAGCCTCATATGTTTTCTTTTTTAACGTCTTAGATGCATTCAGTTTACAGCAGATTAGCAGAAATCTAATCTCCAACAAACCTTGGATCATCTTAGTAAATGTTCCATTTTCCATTCAGCTCACATCATGGCTGAACCATTAAACAAAGTGGTCATTCTATCAATATGATTTTAGTTTGTTTAGGACATGCATTGCTCACCAGTATAAACGTGTTAGTTTTTCTTCCCAAACTGCATATATTTCCAGCTCATTTAAACAATGCAAACATAGACTACACTGAATGCATGCCAGGTGGCACAGCTTTTTGTGACAGAACACATTATAGCCCAAGGCCTAGAAGCAGACATAGGTTTCATTTAAATATACTCTTAAAGCAGATAGCAACAGCTTTAGTCAGACCTAGGAAAAGAGGCAAGAAGTGTTTTTCAGTGCAAACAGACTTTCAGACTGTGTTATAAAGTCATGTCTACTTTATTTTATTTACCTACACTCATTAGGATTGCCTGCAAGTGTATAGGTCATTAGATTGCTGTTATATGAGTGGCTACTAGTATATCTTAATTCTTGGGATTTATTATGATACGATGCTAGCCAACAAGTCAAAAGATCTTGTGGAGCGAAACACACAACATACTTATAACGAGACTTCAAGACACTGGTTATAAAAAAAAACTTGTCACTGTTTGTTGTATTTTATTTCATCTGCCAGGGAGTGCGACCATGTTTTCATTTGTTCTTAACCATAAATGGCTTGGTAAGAGCTGCAGAGTTAATGGCCTCCTCTGAGATTCAGTGGTACAATGCTAGGCACAGAATGGAAAGAATCAGAAAAGGGCTTTATTTGAATTCAGGCTGTGAGTGGTTTAGAAACCAATGTCTCTAAACACCAGCTTTATAGCAAACATCATCACACTTTTTCGCATTTTTTCACAGTTATGTAATCTAGTTGTGTTTGAAACTTTGCTTAATTTCTAGTGAATTAAAAAGCCAGTAGTAGTTGTTATCCCAGATAGCTAGGAGGGGTAGAAAAGTAGGCCAACAGTGGACCGCTGTCTTCTTGCTATATGGAATACTTCCATACTAGAAGTTCATTAAATTGCCTGGCAGATTATGCTGCTATAGTTCGGCTCTAGTACTGGCCAGTAGCTCTTCCTCATTCAGTGAGTGACTCAGTGGAATAATAACACAGGCCTGTCCTCTGTCTTGCTGGCGGGATATTAGTCCATGAGATGAGGGAGGAAATGGAAATTAATGGATGTGTGTCAGGGGCTCAGCACTGAGAGCGGCTCGTTGTTTTCCTCTCTCTCTGTGTAAATGAGAGAGGAGCCTGATAAATAATGATAATGCTGCCGCTAATGTAAACCAACAACTCTGGCTTGATTTTGATCACTCCCAGGACAATAAAGGAAATCTGAGCAACTTTTTCTGGGTTTTTTAGCTCAATTATTTGCAATTGTGATAGATACACTACAGGACAAATGATTTGTTTTTACAAATAGCCTAGCAAATGGTTGGCCATACTAAGGGAGCAGCTATGCTAATGCTAAATCCCAAGCTGCTCCCCTCTGGTTGCAGAAGTCATTATTTCATGATCTTGCTGCACTGTTTAGGGAGCTGCGAGCCAAGGTTCAATCTACACAAAATGCATGCAAGGCAAAATCACCTTGCAAATGAGTTCACCAGTTTTTAATATCTTCTTTCACCTGATTTGCTTTAAGAATGATCTCAAGAACTTGCATCCACCATCCGCTGACTGCAAAAGGATTCCTGACATGTTTTTACTCCCTCAGAGGCCTTCAGACGCAGTGGCATTCAAGCGAGATAAATTGCACCTTAGCATGGAGAAGATTGTTAGCTTTAGCCTTATTAAATCTCAATGGTGCGGTCTCGATTCCAGAAATGGCACATTCTTCTGCCAGGGGACTTAGTTACTATGGGAGAGACCGATATGCAGGCATTAGGAATGCATTAAACCCAAGGGGGCGTTGAGTCATGCTCATACCAGAGAAGAGAACGAATAATCTAGGGAAACCTTCAGTTGCAAAGTCGTACATAGGAAAAAAAAGAACAATATCTGCACATGGTAAGCTTTAGAATTATTTACCGCTACATACATAAAATATGCATACGGTAGGCATGCTTTTGTAGTAATTGTTGCAAGAATGGTGAACATTAGCAAAATGATTTATGATTTTTGTTTAGAGGCACAATTTAAAAAAAATAAATATGTAAACAACTGAACAGCACTTGCATAATTACAGAGTGAGATATTGGCTTGCAGTGGTCCAAGTGCACCCTAATGGCAATAGTTTATGGTACAGGGGGTCCTCAGATTACAGCAGTTGAGGTTAAAACCTCAAGTGTATCAGTGCGACTATAATAAAGATTATGATTTTTATTATTAGATAGGATTAAATTCCATTGCAGTGGTACACGAGGGGCCAAAAAGTCCACAAATAAAACATTTTTGTTAGATTTACTGTTACTTTATCATTATTAGTATGTAAAAACTCTGAACGTTCACAGCAACTTACAAAATACAAAATAAAAAATATTTGCGTTATCAACCTGTAATTCCTATCTCCACAATAATGAAGTGCTACAAATTTGTTTATTTGTCTCATATTCTGTGCTGGACCTGTGTGCACCAAAAACCTATTTCATTTATATCAATGTAACATTAATATCTACCAGAATTACCAGAATTTTTTATATACTATTATTAATATTATTCATTTTTTGGTCACAGAGGCAGCTGGTGGCCTGGTGGTTAAAGAGTTGTTCCTGTGATCAAAAGGTCATGGGTTCAAATCCCAGGACTGCTAGTGGCACCACTGAGGTACCCTTGAGCAAGGTACCGTCCTCACACACCGTTCCTGGCTGCCCGCTGTTTTAGTTGAGTGGTTAAATGGGTTAAATGCAGAGAAAGAATGTTGTGCTGTTCACAGTGTGTGCTGTGTGTGTGCAGTGTGTGTGTTCATGTATGAGAAATAGTCACTTTATACTACAGAAGGGTGGGGCAGAGATGGGGACTCGAGCCGCACTTAAGTCGCACAAACAAAGACTTGAGACTTGACTTGGTCTCAAGCACAAAAACTTGAGACTTGACTTGGACTTGGTAAATATGACTTGTGAGCATCTCTGGGGTGGGGTACTGTGCCCCATCACACCACCTGCTGACTTCAGGACTGATCATAGATAAGCACTTTTTCCATGTTCGTCATGATATAGTTTAGGAAGCTGTTTACATGCAGTTATTTTTTTTTACCATGCATCATACTATACTGTTACTGTTCACTTCCCTCATTTGCTCAGATAAACTGTCTGAAATTTGTGATCCAGAAGCACATTTTGTTGATGCTGCACTGGAGAAGGTTTGTTAAGGGGGATGACTGCCTGACCTGAAGATTACCCCTTGAACCTTTAACATTGGCCAGAGATGCATGAAATTATTTGGGCACAGTTGTGGCTATTTTCTGGGTAGTGGGTGACAGTATAATGGTGGTAAGTGCAGGTGTTAGCTTAAGGACGGTACTATTTTAAATTCTGTGTTGGACATCAGGGAACAAAGCTTGTCGCTGCACCACAGTGCTTAATTGTGACCCCTGGAAGAATAATGGAGACTGTAATTGAAAACCCAGACAAAGTCACCTGTAATTATTGCAGGCATACAAAGAGGAGCATTCGGATTCAACAGCCGTTCTGCTGTGGGATTGATAAGGTCATTTGGGATTTAACGTGCACACTTATAAGGCACACACCTTCGAACGTAATATACTGGAGATATGTTTACATTTACATTTACATTTACAGTATTTAGCTGACGCTCTTATCCAGAGCGACGTACAACAGTGCTTAAGAAGTC
>JBBJLR010000139.1:4419859-4432076 GCA_037577145.1 Brachypetersius gabonensis | reverse complement strand
ATGTTGTAATGTATGGTGGTGCAAGTCTGTTTTTGGCCTTAAAAGCAAGAGTCAAGGTTTTGAATTTGACACGAGCAGCCACAGGGTGTTTTAGCTAAACACTATATGTTAATAGTGTTTAGCTAAAAATGAGCATTGCAGGATGCAGCACATTGAAAAAATGCTCCCACATTAAGTGTTCAATGACTCTAACAATGTGTCTGAAGTTAGAATATTTATTGGATCATCATGGAGTTACTAACTTTAAATGTACTATTATCCATACTGTCCAGTAAACCCTCACATTCCCCTCTGTCTTTGTGTTTGGGTATCATGCTGTGTTTGGTTTCGGTTTGTAAATAAAGATAATATTGGAGCGATGGAAATTCTTGAATGGTTATACACCTGACGTGACAATAGCATTTCAGCTTGAAGAATAGATGTGAACTACTTGAGCACTGATGCACGTTGCTCTGGATAAGAGCATTTGCTAAATGCCATAAATGTAAATGTTTAAATTAGTCTAAGGGGACAAAGCCAAAGTGTTTAGACAGAAATCAGTCCCACCCAAATCAATTCTTTTAACAACAGTCCTCAGGAGCTCAGTGTAATGACTTTCTGAGCATTTGATTTTTCTTAGCACAGCAAGTAAAACGATATGAGTGCCAAAATCAAAACTTCTATTCACGTTTTAGTACCAAGAGTGACAGCTTAGCCCTTCTAGCCCATTTATACCAGCCATCTCTGCAAGTGAACAAAATGTTTCATTTTAACACAGGGTGGAATATAGTAATGTAAAAGGACTCACCATCTTTTTGCTAGATTACTTTGCCTTTATGCTCTTGTTTTTGTCTTGTTTGGCAGGTTGCAATACAATGAAAGCAAGGATATGTTTCATCCTTTCACATTACCTTTGACATCCGCAGAGTTTGACCATTGTCCTGGACAGCAGAGACCAGAAACACCTGCAGTACTCTCCTGAAAGGCAACTTGGCATTCAGACTTCAAGGTGAAGGGCAGTGTTGAAGTGCGGCCTGCTGTCAGCAGGGTTGATAAAAGCCCAGGGACTGCCTTTTAACTGGCAGACATGTTTTATGTGGAGGGATGACGGGGAGTTTCATGTTCCCCAGCCTGCACAGCCAGCATCAGGGTCTTCTGCTCACTCACATGTCCCTCACGGATCAGGCAGAACAAAACACAGGCCCGAGTCTGTCATCGTGGCTGAGAACATGTCTAGTGCTGTGTTACCTTAAAGAAGTCTGTCTGATTTTTCATTTAAAATAGTTTCTGTCCATTTTTCCCTCCATTTTTATAGTGTGGGTGAGCTCAGAGCCAGCGTATAGATGTCTGATAGTACAGAGTGGTCAAAGCTAATAGCTAAAATTAGAAATGGCTTTTACCACTGGAAAGTTTCGCAGGAGTCTACACGGTTTGTGGGGAGTCCATTGGAAAATGGAAAAACGGAGAACTAATGAACAGTCTGACAAAAAATGCACTGAATTTGCTCGATTCAATAAATGACAGATCCACATAATTCTCCCAATGTATTCTTTCATAGCAACTATTTTCAGGCAGGTTTTACAAAATGCTAACAAAACTCCAGATCAGTCTTTTACGAAACTTTAGCATGTTTAGAGTCACTACAGAACTGGACTGTATTGTTTTAGTTGTTTGGAGTCTGACAGTGATGGCTTTGCTGCTATACTGACCTTAATGAAATTATGCAAAAAGTACATTTTCCTATCATATTCAAAATAAACATTGTTAGAAATTAATAACAAGCTTTTGTTACTCTATAATCTCTCACTAGGTTTCATGGTATGGGATCTATTCTGTGACAGATAGTTGCAAACATTCTGGAAAGTTTGTCCAACCTATCACAATCAACAGTGTTACATTTACACACAACGTTATATTTTTGTGGAATAACGGAAATGACAATAAAAATAACTTAAAAAAACATACTAATCTCTGTGAGCTTGGCATTGCTAATGATAAGTCCTGAAACATGGCCAGAGGCATGGGCCTGCTTAGGCATGCCCCACTGACCTGCTAGGTGTTACTGCTCAGTGTTTCTGAACCTCATGAACTGCACATTAAGCACAGACTAAAAGCACTGCTTACTCATGCAGTGGTGCACGAAAGACTGAACCCCAGTTCATGATGCCTGTGGGTATTGACAACATCCCAGCCCTAATTCTGCACTGGGATAAAGACCCACACACCTCTTTGTGAAGCAATATATCAGGTAGTTTTGTATCTAGATGGCCATGAGGCGACCAGTATTCTAATGCTGATCACGCCCGGGTGCTCGACAATGCTTCATAGCAGCTGGAAAAGAAGCGGTTTATTGGCCTTCAACTTCCCAGAACTGATGTGTTATCGTCCCACTTGAGGGCTAACACAGCATGAAACTGGCTGTTCAATTGAGAGAAAAGCTACGTGTTAAAAAAAGGCAGAAGAAGGGCAGCATTGCCGGCCATCTAAATGAGATTTTGGCATTTCTCTAAGCGAGGCATTCATCATTAAGCAGTCATTGCCAGACCAACAGGCCATCTCTTTGGTTTCCTCTAGGAATACTCAGAATGCTTGTCACGCGATTTGCTCTTCTGCTGCCAGTGTTCTTCGCTCGATGGCCAAAGCAGAAGTTGTCTGAGATACACAGTGCTTGAATTAACACAATGGCCCTCTTGGGAAAACTCCCGAATTTCCGATTCATGACCCCTGAGCCTTCCCGGCGATTGGTGATGAGCGTCTCCTTGGAGATGTACAGTTTCAGGTTTTAAATATATTCTTGTGCCTCACAGCAGCGGTGACGCCAGCGAGCCTGATGTGCCTGATGTGCCCTGCCTAAGCATTAAGCAAGCAATAATTCCGTCTTGGCTGATTACTGTATCGCCCAAACATCATAATCACCACCACGGCCATTCAGTTTCAGCTCACACTCCATTCAGACTCGTAGACAGTCGTTTTGCTCCCTTATCTCTCGTCTGAGACCTGTGGACACATAATGAATGTTCATTATCTGATATATATTTTCACCTCTGGCTCACAGCTCAGGGTTGTTGTGGACAAATGCGCCCCAAATTTTGCTTCCCTTTCTTTCTTTCTTTCTCTCTCTCTCTCTATCTCTCTCTCTATGTCTCTCGCTCTCTCTCGGTCCTGGAATCTGTGTGTCATTCTCTTTTCTTTCTGTCTCATTCTCTCTCTCTTCTTTTCCTTTGTTTGTCTTTCATCCATTATCCTTCTCTATCTCTCTGACTCTTTTCTTGTCCCCTATACCTCTATATCTCATCCATTGTCTCACGCTCTCCCTGTCTTTTCTGGCCTCTGTTTCTATCTCATCATTTTTCCACCTCAGCTATTCTTTCTCTCTCTCTCTCTCTCTCTCCCTTCCTCCCCACACACACACCCACACTCAGACACCACACAGTTCAGTGACGACTGTATTGACATTCCCATCCACACCATGCTTTAACGGTTGTATCAATAATTCACACTCTGTCTGGGCTGGTGGGTTTTAAGGCAACATGTTCAGCGGAGTGTCAGAATGCTGAGCACTCAGTCCTCTGTCAGTTACACCAAACCGAGAGCCATAAGCTTTCAATCATGCTTTTTTATCTCTGATCGCCCTGCAATAAACATAGCGGGGACTAACGAGGGGCTCGGGACATTTTCATTAATCCACCTGATTAATAGCTGTGCCCTCAATGAAGCAAAGCATAAATCAAGACTCTCACAGGCCCATGGTGGAAATGAAAATATAATGAACCCTCGATTTATGCGACGACGTGTGCTGGCTGTATGGCAATGCCGTTTCAAAATGAAACCTGTCTACCTGCTCCATTCATTCTGCATGGAGTGAGACGCTCAGTGCAAATGATGAAGTGCTGGCCATTTGAAAATATGAATATAAAATAACAGCAGTCCTTCAGAACTGGCCGTTGTTTTGAGTAATGACAGTCAGTGATATTCGGAATGTTTGCACAAATGATGAGCAAATAATCACAATGCCACACCAATAACAATGTCTGTCTCTGTCTCTCCCTCTCTCTTTCCATTTCTCCCTCTTTCGCTCCAAGCTCAGACTCCAGATGAGTCGATAGAACCAAACAGCCAAAGAATAAGTAACGGTTCCACCTACTGAGAAGTCTGTGTCATTGCAGACACCTGTATTTATGTCACTGTCTTTGTCTTTGCTTGATAACAAAGAGAAATCAATACAATAGCTTACACTCGTCACTTACATTGAAAATGTACAGATTTAAAGCAGTCGTTTTCTAACTCAATATCTATCTTCTACATATGCAGCATTTGGTTGTTTAACATTATAGTAATTTCCTTGTGCTACAAAAAAAGGCCCTTGACTCACCTATATGAGTTATGATATCACTAAAACACAGTAATAATACATTTATAAAGCTCAATGGGCAGATTCTTCATAGTTCATAGTAAGGCCTTTGCCATTATTTCACTAAGCACAGAGCTGTTGTGTGTGGCACAGAAATCTCTGTCAGCCTTAATCATGGTTTCGATACGTTCAATAAGTTACGTTTCAATACCTTTGCACCTTCATACAGTCTGCTATAATAGTCCTACTGTAATACACAATAGTTTCACACTATGCTGGCAATTGCAAAGCATGGCTTGCTTCATGAAGCAAGGCATCATAAATCTAAATAAATGCAGGTTGCCTCCTAGTTCTCTCTGAGGGAAGACAGTGTTAAAAGGCACAAAGTGTCATGGCAAATCAATGAGAGGCAATGTGGCAGCCAGAGAGGCTTCAATAAGAACAGATGGTCAGCATATCCTATGCCAGCAGAGTTGATTCTGCCTCACCCAGAGGCCAGACGGAGCTCACAGGCCATGCTCCTACATTAACTCTGCATTACCGAGCCCATATTCCACACATTTGCTGCATTTCAGTGTGAACCTCAAGTCACATTTGTATGGTTTATTATGCATCAAAATGCTCACAGTTCAATTTGCTAGGGATGCCCTGGTCTATTAAACGCCCTGGTCTATTAAATGTTCAATCCTTGATGCCCTGTTTATGCTGCTGTCTTAGAAATTTCATAAATGGGCTTCATTTTCATCTTGGGTTATGATATCATAGGATAGGTATCATATACCTCAATAATGATACTACTTATCAATATTCTTTGATTAAAACTACTCTCCATAATTTGGCATAAAAAATAAAGACATTGCATGAAAGGATGCAAAAAGATTTAAGACTTTTTTGGAAAAATAACACAAAATTGTATCACTTGTTCCTATTTATTCATTGAGGGAGGAGCAATTGCTATAAACATCTGGTCAATAAATGGGCGTTGATGTGCAGAGCTTTGTTTCTGTTCTTCCCACTGATGCAATCTAGCGTCAACCATGCGAAAATGCCAGCTATGTTAGAATGAATTAGATTGCATTAATGCTTGATAAATATTGTTCGTCCAAGAGCTTGTCCATATTACAGTACTGGCCAGTACATTTTTGTATTGGCCCTCGATACTAACAGTAACTGCACTAAACAGTTATTTCACAGTAGACCCAAAAAGATATCAGCTAAAAGTGTGTAAGAGTTTGTTCTGTTCAGACTGGGTAATCAAACTGGAACAGTGAGTTCTAGACATAACTGTGAAAAAAAAACAACAAATAATAAACTTTATTTGTATATCCCCTTTCATACACTGAATGTAAACATAGAAAATATAACATAGATTGCCCTGGTCTATTAAACCTCTACTTTCAATCCTAATGCCCTGTTTATGCTGCTGTCATAGAAATGTCATAAATGGACTTTTCCATAAATGGGTTTTCATTCCTAGTTTAAAACATGGCTTCAAAAATAAAATAAAATAAAGATCAAATTTTAAAAAAGTATGTTTACAGTCACTTTTTTTTTTTAAAAAAGAGCCAGACAAATATCTATGGGTCGTTTTTTCCAGATCTTTAGTGCATAGAAACAAACGGCTGCTCCTCCATATTTATTGTATTTTACTTTGGGAATGCACTAGAGGTTTTAAGGACCTCTTTGGAACATATTCCATCAAGCACTCGGAAAAATACAAGTTAATTTAACAAAGAGATCAATACCAATAGCTCAGTTACTCTGTATATGAATATTTAAATACATTTAAGGGGGCCTTTAATACCAGGGGGCTGAAAGGTGCACCATGAGTCTATCTGACAGTGGAAAGTGGATGTTTGCTTTGCTGTAAACGGGTTGTGATATTGCTCTGACCTCAGAATGTCCAGTGTATGATGTTAGTAATTGTGGTAGTCAGTCGCCTCACTGAACGACGTTACTGCCACTTTGCTCATCCGCTCTGAGGCCCAGGTTGGAGGCGGGTACATGTGTACAAACACATTTGATGCATGAAGACAGCGGCCCTGGGGTGTTTAAAAGCCCTTGATATGTGACTACAAGTAAGTCAGAACTGTTTGTACTGTTTGGAAACTGCTATTTGCTGATGAAATGTCAGTAGAAAGGTCATAATAGAAGGTTAGCATTACCATCAAAGTAAACATGCTTAAAAATAAAAGTTTCTTCATGGTGTTTGGCTTAGAAGCAAGAAAAACTTTACAGTTAAAAATATTTTTTAAAAGGACCTATTTGTGCTTGTTCTGATCACACCAATGAACCCTTCTAAAACATTTTATGCCTCTAAAAGCTATTTCATGGAAGCATACATCCATTAACCGAGCCGTTTATACTAAATAGGGTCACTGGGGGTGCCGGAGTCTATCCTAACACTCATAGGGTAGAAGGTTGCCAGTCAGTTGCAGGGCAGACACACACAAAGTCACAGCGAAGATCAGTTTACCATCTCCAGTATATCTGACATGCATGTCTTTGGACTCTGGGAGGAGAACCCAGCAGAGACCAACACAAACACAGGGAGAGCATGTAAACTCCACAAAAAAGACCCTCCACAAAGAAAATGTGACGCAGAATGCTTAGGAGTACATACTTCTATGATAGTTTTACAGTAACATTGTGGTCTAAGACATATTACAAAAAGACATTTGTGGCAGAGGGGCATTATAGTCCACAAATGAACTTTTTTTTAGACTTCTTTACCTTTACCAACATTCCATTAAAAAGCCAGAAAAGATGCGTAGGTTTACTGCTCGACAGAAAATAAAAATAGCTATATCTGCATTGTCACTACAGCCCACCTTTTCATTTCAAACCCCTTTATGACTTTCATTGCATCTCAATGGTTGAAATATACAAAAATGTGGAACAGCTGGCAGAATGTCTGCAGTCAGAGAGCATAGAAATAACAAATGGTTGGGTATTAAAATGATAGAGGAGGTTATACACTCTTATTGTTGTGCATTCTCTTTGTTATCTTCATCAGAAGGCTCTCAGCTTCTAAACGAGTCTTTCCTCCCCATGTTAACTCCTCCACAAACCCATGTAATTAGCCATTGTGGAAATTATTTCTGGCATAGTGCACACTGGTTCCATCACTTCAGAATGATTATTTCCAAACATCAGGGGATCAAGCAAATCTCACAACAAATCAGATTGCAGTGAAGCATGAAACACAGTAGTTCTGCTCCAGAGACGGCTATAAATAGAGAAGGGGGAGCGAGTGGGAGTACAGTGAGCAATGGAGACATGTGCATGAATACATGCAAAAATGTTCTTGCCAAATGGAGATGGGGAGTTTACCTTTGGGCAAAGATTTGAGCAAGACAAACATTTGCTTTGATTGTGTTTGCTGAGCACCTGAGGGGAGATGCATGTTAACATGACGAGATCTACGGTGCCAGATGCATGCCTGCTGTTATGAAAAAGATACACCAGGATGCTTCAGAGATTTTAATGAACATCACCCATCACATTCCCTTTGAACTTCTGTCAGGATCTGTAAAGGACTATAATGTGCAAAAGCTCCTAAACCGTCAGTGGAGGTTGTTATTCTGCAGGGTTCCCATCCTGAGCGCCGTCAGAGCTTTTTCCCATGTTCTGAGGTGGTTTTCTCACCGCTCTTCCCCTTGGCTTTCTCATTTGGGATGCTGAACCTGGGTTCTTGTAAAGTTCCTTTGCAATAAGGTCTGTTAAAAGTGCTGTAGAAATAAAACAGAGGTAACTAGTCAGCAAAAAACCCTGACAGGGATGGAGAGTACATACAGTATATGCAATAATTTGGTAACCATCCAGATAGCAATCTGTGCCTGAACTGCATCTGATTCAACCTGGATTCATCTGCAACACTTAGGGTTAGTCTAATGCCAGTACAGATGTTGATTTAAAGTTCTCTGTGGTTGTTTAGTATTGATTTCACATTAAAAGTATACTGTTAATAAAATAGAACACAGCTTGATTACACTCAAATGTAGAGGACATCTAGTGGTAGCTGGGAGATGGTGGGCACAGAGAAATTTTAGTAAACTGCGATGCTGATGCTGTCGTTCCACCACTCCCCACGTTCACTCAGATTTGTTGGTGTTGATTTGGGGGTGTGCCGGTGTCTCCGGGTGCTCTCATGTCTATCAAACCTCTCGTCTCAGCCTTTTCTAGCTAGGCTGCTGTAAGTGAGGTATACTGGAGTCACAACTTGCAGTTACAGTTATAAATTCTACCCGGCAAATCTGAACACAGTTCATTTCTCTTTGTCTCCGATGTCTTTTTTGAGGGGAACTGCTGTCCCTCTGTCTTGCCCGACTGATCACCATCAGGGCTCCAGGTCACCAACTCATCCCAGATCTGTAATAGCTGATTGCCCTCAATTAGTTTGGCAGCTTTCGACTCCACAAATGCTCCTCCCCCAGCCAAGGGCAACTGCTGTTTGAACACTGCAGTGGAGATTATTGTTCTTGTTGTTATGGACTAGTGACCCTGAAACTACTCCAGCACAAACTTCCCACACTGACTCTAACTGTGTTTACTCTGTTTTTCCACATAGACTCTCTCTCTCTCTCTCTCTCTCTCTCTCTCTCTCTCTCTCTCTCTCTCTCTCTCTCTCTCTCTCTCTCTCTCTCTCCGGGTTGACAAGAAAATTATGGGTTCCTCTTTTAAGTCCTGGTTCCTTCCGAGGTTTCTTCCTTCAGCTTCTGGAGTCTTTTCTTCACCCTTGGCTCACTAGGGACACTGGATGAAAGCATTGCACAAATAAAACTGAAGGGAACAGCAGACAAGTACAGTGCTTGAAGACTAAGAAACTAAGAATTGAACCGTCAACCATCAACTGAACCAGCCGTCCTTTATACCTATTACACACGATTCGTGTTGGTAGAAGTTGGCAGAATTTGTGATTAACAACAAAAGGTCTCAACATCCTCAACAAAGGATGGTGCGTGAGTAACACAATTGCTCCACAATCCCTGCCCTCAGGTAAGTCTAGACACACTGTACTTTTCTACCACTCTGCGATGGTTGTAAGGACTGGTGTTGTGAAGACTGGAGAACTCACATACAAGCCCTGTAAAAACAAGTGTAAATGAGCCGCAGTGGGTAATGCAAGTGCATCAAATCAGATTTAGTGCTAACATTAGACCAACAACTATTCGACCACCAGTGGGTTCTGGATCGATGCTCAACATGGTAGATTTTTCCACACTGACTCAAAGGCCAACACAACAAGCAGGATCAATGCAAACTGAATGATCTACGCTGGTTCTAGGCTTTTGTGGACTATTTTTATAAGTGGTTTTTGCAATATTTGTACATTTCTAATATTTAAACAAATGAATACTTGCAAGACATTTATATTTCACAAATAAGCTCTTTTTCTTTATTTTTTTTTACTCTCAATAGGTCTCAGGCACATTGAGCTTGTGGCTCATGCCACTGAGGAAGATGGAGAGCAGGAAGTCTGTACTGCTGCTGGACTGAGGCTGAGCAAGGATTATATCACACAATGCAATGTAACAGCTGATTGCTGTGCATTAACAGTGATAACAGCAAAAACAGTTAAGAAAATGTCATGAACATTTACATTTTCGGCATTTAGCTGATGTTCTTATCCAGAGGAACGTACATCTGTGCTCAAGTAGTCGACATCTGTTCTTCAAACCTGTAAAGCTATACTTCATCAACGTCTGCTTTTCAATCATGTTACTGCTGGCTAAGTATATTTAAACAACTCCTGTCAAAGCAAAATCAGATTGGAAAGCAAAAGTAAGAAAAGCATGTGTGTTTGTGTGTGTGTGTGTGTGTGTGTGTGCGTGTGTGCGCGTGTGCGTGTGTGCGCGCGTGTGTGTGTGAGTCTCTGTGTGTGTGTGTGTGCGTGTGTGTGCGTGTGTTAGTGAAGAGATAAAATATTTGAACATTTCAATTGTAGTGCGTATAATAAACACCAGAGGGCAACCCGTGCATTTAAATTAGGGGGGTCCAAACTTTTTGCAAAGAGGGCCAAATTTGATAAAGTGAAGATGCCTGGGGGCCAATAGTTCCTTCTGACGTTTTCTAAACATAACCAAATGTAAGTACCCCCAGCAGATGTGGACAACTTAAAAAACACAATTCTGTCCCATTTCTCGAGAGTCAGATAACATTGAACAAACTGTACAGAATACCGTACATTTCCATGAGTTTGATAAATATCTTTGCCTCATGAACATTTTAAACAACATAGTAATGTAAAGTGGCCTGTTATCACTAAACTTTAAAACAAGATCTTTCAGAAAGCAATAGTTTGTGCCACATATACATCAACAGTTATAACCAAATCTGTTTTATGATTTGAATTTTACTAGTAGACATTCCTAAAAGAGAACATCTGTGCGTAATATACAGATGCCTCTAAAAAAAAAAATCGTATTTTTTTAAAATCCCCAGCACAATGTAAAACTGTACAACAAAATGAAGAAAATTACAAAATACTTTAACCCTCCTGTTGTGTTCACCTCCCACCCCTTACTTTAATGTTCACGGTCAAAATTGACCGGTCTGTTTTAACTGCTCTTAAATGAACACAAAAAACATTTTTTCGCCACCAAATTTTTGTTCAGTATTCTTTAGCTGTGAGCAATGTCTCAAAGTAGTGTTTAACATGAATTTATAGAATTAGGCATGAAATAACTGCAGTGAAAATACGAACAGGCGCTGAAAATGTTTTACAAAATCAACATGTAATGTAAAACCAAAGACCAAACTCAACATGAAGTTGTGTGTGTGTGTGTGTGTGTGTGTGTGTGTATGTGAATTTATGCACATGAGTGGCATGTGACACCTTGCAAACATAGGCATCACATTTGCAGCATTTCAGGCTTGTTTTGTTGTCTCTAAGGACACAGAGCTCACAACGCTTCCTTTTCTGCCCGTGTCCTTGTTGGGGGAGAGCAGCCAGGGCAGCGGCTGGGGCTGGGGCTTGCACACGCCTAATCAGACTGGCAGAGGCTGGTGTCCGGGAAATGTGCTGGCGCCGTTGAATAAGAGGAGTCACCAAAGCTTTCCCCAGCTCTGCTAGGAAAAGTCTCCTCTTGAAACTCTTCCCCTGATTCCAGGTTGGGTCCAGTATAATTCCCTCAATGGACTCTGGTAAAAAGAGTTGGGAGCTGGACTTGATGTCATCCACACGAGATATCGCATACTGTGTTGGCCCTGGCATCATCTTTATGATGTTTTCCACTCTCGCTCTACTTCCTCTGTCCTGGGGGGATGAAGACCAGAGCAAGTGTCCACTCTTGGACTGAAATGTCTCCTCAGGTGTCTGTTCTTCAGGTGCCTCTCCCTTTCCATCTGTTGACTGATCAGTCTCCTCAAAGTCTGGATCTGTGTTGTCTTCCACTTCCGAGACATCCTCCTCTGGTTCAATTTCAGTGCACTCTTCATCATGTCCAAAAACCTGGACCAGAACTTCTTCCACAGATAACCGCTTGGTCAGTCACCTACTCATTGTGCTCAGAGTATAAGGAGTGCAAGGCAAACATCAAGCTATATACTGTATATAGGGTCTGTATGAAGATGATACATCGATTAGTCTGGAAGGTGTGGTTCACGTGGAGGATAGGCACAAAATCGTGGGACAGAGATGTGTACCCACAAAAGACATTGTTCAGTTTGAAATGTGTGTGAGTGAGTGAGTGGAGTGAGTGAGTGAGTGAGTGAGTGAGTGAGTGAGTGAGTGAGTTGAGTGGAGTGAGTGAGTGAGTGAGTGAGTGAGTGAGTGAGTGAGTTGAGTGGAGTGAGTGAGTGAGTGAGTGAGTGAGTTGAGTGGAGTGAGTGAGTGAGTGAGTGAGTTGAGTGGAGTGGAGTGAGTGACTGAGTGAGTGAGTGAGT
>JBBJLR010000139.1:4395536-4417992 GCA_037577145.1 Brachypetersius gabonensis | reverse complement strand
CCCCCCCCCCCCCCCCCCCCCCCCCCCCCCCCTCCCCCCCCCCCCCCCCCCCCCCCCCCCCCCCCCAGACCTCCAGCAGAATTCAAATGAGCCATTTTAATCTAGATTAATGTAGATTAATTCCAAGATTACAGTGAGTTTAATCTAGATTCAAAAAATTAATCTATGCCCACCACTATATTTTTTCCAAACAGTATCTGACTTCACCTAACAGAAGAGATGAGTGACCGAGGCAAGCGGATGGAAGGCGGTGTGTTACTAACTAAATGTGAATGTTCACTACTGTGTATGGTGGGTCCAGCAAGTGAACCTGGGCAAAATTTCCTTAGCCGTTTTTGTGGGCTGAATGAGAAGCTATCCCTTGTTAACAAAAGAAAAAACTTTCCTCATTCGTAAAATGCAGACTCCTGCTGTAGTGTCCACTTCACATATCACTGACAGGCAGACTTGGTGCCCAAAAAATATGCCACTTTTCTCATGCGTGAACACCCCACAGCCTAGCACAGCACTTAGTGCTTTGAAATTCTTTCTCTGCATTTAACCCACCAAGTGAAGCAGTGGGCAGCCAGGAACACCGTGTGTGAGTATGGTTCCTTGCTCAAGGGTTCCGCAGTGGTGCCATTGACAGTCATGGGATTCAAACCCATGGCCTTCTGATCACAGGGTTAACTCCACCACCAGGCCACCAGCTGCCCCATGTGAAATTTAATGTGGAATATTAGTCTTGCTGCTCATAGAGTTGGTAAGCTAAAGAAAAGCAATCCATGCTAATTTGCTCACCTTGGACGAAGGTGTGTTATCTATGCTTTAGGTTAGATTTTTTAAAGCTCTGATGGAGTAGCCATTACTTTTACTTTGTCTTGGTGGACAATCGATTGACAATTGCAGGTCATGTACATAGAGTCAAACGGTGACAGCATATTCTCATCTGAATCTGTGTTGTGTATCTTCTAGCTATTTTGGTTTTAGACAATCTGCAGGCATCACAGTGTTTGATTTTTCTCAGTAAATAATAGCAGACAAGGCCTCTCACTTTCATTACCTTAGAACTTGTGTACTCTAGCCAGTACTGTTTTTGTGAATAGTTCACAATGGTCGAGACTAATTTATGAAGGACAAAACTGTTTTGCCCTGCTTTGTCACATCCGGTGTCTCACTCTGCATACTAAGAGTGGAGTGTCGGGGCATTTTTGTGAGTGTCTTAAGTAGGTGGCTGATGCAATGCATCGGGACATTTTCAAAAATAAAGCTCATAGAGACCTCGGTGGGAATAAATATGTGAGATTCTTTGGCTGTGGTGGGGTAATTTGAGCCGTTCTTGTATGAGCAGTATTCCCAAAGCATAAATATTTGGATTTTTTTGGTCAAAACGGGTGAATCTGCCCTTTGAGGCTGAAGAACACCTGGTTAGTGGAATCAGACAGTTTAGAGCAAGAAAAGTGCGATTACAAGCAACGCTGTGAGTCACCAGAACTTGGATTGAGAACTACTGTTCACATTGCAAGGCAATCCACTGACAATTCGTTTAGATTTTAACCCTTCGATTCCAAGGCAACAAGGGACAACCTTTTAATCTAATTATGTGATTTCTTAATTCTGTTTGTCACATTTATTATGATATGTAAAGAACGCAGAAAAAGGTTTAGGGGCACACTCAGCCTGACTGCAGCAGTATCGGTGATGTTATCTGTTACTCAAGGGTTGTGACGGCACAGAGGAGGTGGTTGGGGGGGAGGGGGGAATTTCAGTAATCCCCCCCAGTGAAACAGGCTGCAGGGTGGGAGGCGTACTCCCCCACCCACCTTGTGTAAATGGACACTGCCAGTGTATTTATAGACTAGGCTGTATTTCTTAAGAGTAACAGACTCATGTGTTCATCATAACAGTATGATCTTGCAGTCTAGAAGCTTCTAGCGTTTATCTTGTGTCTCGACTGAAGAGGCAATGCAGGTAGGAAAGCTGAATGTATGTTGTTTTATGGAATTTATGGTTACAACTTGTGCTGGTATGATTTTGTGACTTACTTGCTCCTAGTTCTTGATAATGTTGGATTTCAAGCAAGCTTATCACTGAAAACAACAGTTTAGAGCAGGGTTAAACCTGACTTCTTCTAAACCTAGCCAACTTATTCTTCTGTTACTACTCCTGCTACTAATCCACAGTCTTCTGCACTTTCTTCTAATTGTATTTCATCTACTGCTACTCTATTTTCTGCCATTGAATCTACTTGTTCTACTCACTTCGTTCTTTAGGGTTTTTGATGGCCCACACATTTTTTTACAAAAAAAGAACCTTGTCATTTATGAACTTGAACTGGAGCTGGCAGAGGTTGTATTTTCGACTGAGTTGCCATTTTTGCGCACAGTGCATTTTCTTCTTTCAGTATCGCCACTTTATTTAAGAGGACTAACTCTCAGTTTAATCTTATCCAAATGTAGACTGGTATACTTAAGCTGTTGATATTGGCCCAATTCCCACACCTAGTATTAAATCTGTTTAATCCCTTTTAGATTTAACTGCCTAGTTCTGTCTTTGTCTCAGGCTATAGACATTTGTTTGTTTATGTATCTAGTATTGAATTCATAAAAAATTCACCAACACTGTGAAATACTAGGGGAAACGGCCACCAACTTTTCTTCTAGCGATCTACCCTCATGCAGAGATTAACTCCCACCTGTATTTAATCCACCCTTTACAGTGCACTGCTGGGAAATAGTGGTTGTGGCCTAGACCAACCGGTCATGAGTTCAGATCCTACCTTCAGCAGTGGTGGTGACCTAGTGGGTAGAACACTTGCCTCTGGACCAAGCAGTCATGGGTTTGAATTCTACCTTCAGCACCACCACTGGGTTCCTTACCAAGACCATTAATCCCAAATTGCTCCTGTAAAACTGTCCCCTGTAGTTAGGGAATGTAAGTCGCTTTGGATAAAAGCATCTGCTAAATGCCATAAATGCAAATAGTCTAGATTACTGGAAAAGCTGAATGTTTCTTCTGTGCTTTTTTTCAGTCTAAGTTTGTGAAGTAAATACTCCATGGGAGGGTGTTATATTTCTACAAATAAATCAGAAGTGAAGGAGCTGTTGGCCTGCTGAGATCCTCTGCATGCTTTCTGTGAAAACTTCCCTTAGGGGCCCCACACTTTCCTGTGACATGTCACGTTCATGTCATTTACATACATAACATGTTTTCTCTCTTTATAGATGAATCGGGGATTCTGAGTACAACACAGCCAGAGTTAGAGGTAACTAAAAGGACATTGCCATGGAGAAGCCAGTTCTGCAGACGCAGCCTTCCATGCTGCCATTTTTCGACACAGCACATGCCATCAACCTCTTGCGGGGGATCCATGAGCTGCGGGCCGAGCGTAAGTTCTTTGATGTGACATTATGTGCCGAGGGCAAGGAGTTCCACTGCCACCGCACTGTGCTGGCTGCTGCTAGCACCTATTTCCGTGCCATGTTTGCGGGTACGCTGCGTGAGAGTGCCATGGACCGCGTGGTGCTGCATGAGGTGTCAGCTGAGCTCCTGGGCCTCCTGGTGGACTTCTGCTACACCGGCCGTGTGACAGTCACACACGACAACGTGGACTTGCTGCTCAAGGCTGCTGACCTTTTCCAGTTTCCTTCCGTCAAGGAGGCCTGCTGTGCCTTCCTGGAGCAGCGACTGGACGTCTCCAATTGCCTGGAGATCCAGGACTTTGCAGAAGCGTACGCCTGCAGAGAATTAGCAGTTAGCGCCCGTCGCTTCGTGCTGAAGAACATTGTGGAACTAGCTAAGGGCACAGAATTTGAGAAGCTGCCGTGGAAGCGCCTACTGGAATTTGTTTCAGATGATGGCTTGTGTGTAGACAAGGAGGAGACGGCGTACCAGATTGCCATCCGCTGGGTCAAAGCTGACTTGCAGAGAAGGTTGCACTACTGGCCCGAGCTGCTCCAGCAGGTGCGCCTGCCCTTCATGCGACGCTTCTTCCTTTTGGCCCACGTTGAAAGCGACCCGCTCGTCTACCTGTCACCTGCATGTTTGCGCCTGGTCAACGAGGCACGCAGCTTTCAGTCATGCGAGTACGACCGGCACGACCGCCCGTGCCACCGAATGCGCCCACGGCCTTCCACGGGCCTGGCCGAGATCCTCGTGGTCATAGGAGGCTGTGATCAGGACTGTGACGAACTGGTCACCGTGGACTGCTTCAACCCCCAGACTGGGCAGTGGAGATACCTTGCTGAGTTCCCCGACCACCTTGGAGGAGGCTACAGCATAGCAGCATTAGGAAATGACATTTATGTCACAGGTACGTTCCAGAGAATGCTGCAACTTCACAGGATCACTACCGCTGTCACTACCGTTATTGAATCACTGAGTAATTGTGAGCTATTTTTACCTAAACCACTTTATTTAAGAGGTCCAAACCGTAGTGTGATCTAATTTGAAAGTAGCCTAATTCCCACACCTGGTATCAAATCTGTTTCTTCGTTAAGATTTAACTGCCTAGTACTGTCCTTTTCTCAAGACATGTATTAATGTTTGTTTTCCTGGCACTGAATTCATGAAAATTCACCAACACAGTGAAATACAGTGTGAAGTGACCGAGCAGAGTTACCTCCAACCTGTATTTAAACTCATTTTACAGTGCACGGGAAGTAGAGTCCTGTCTAGATTATTGGCAGATCTGAATTGTTGTTCTGTGCTTTCATTTTCAGTTTAATTTTGCGAAGTAAAAGCTTCATGGTAGGGTAATACAAAGTTCTAGAGAGAAGTATTGTATTTTTACAAATAATTCAGAAAATAAGGAGTCGTTGGCCCGCTGGGAATATCACTTCTGTTTACTGGGACTTCATGGAATGTATGAACGTGTGTATCCTGGTAAATAAGGTATATGTACAAATGACACAAAGCTGACATAAACAGTAAAATCTCTCAATTATGTCCTTTACTTTTGGTGTGAAAAGGGTTTAACAGGCAACGTTTGTCCAGTGTTTGCGCAACTGAGACGGACAGGACTGTAGGCGTAAATATGTGAAACAAACAGATTCTGCAGGCAAACGAGCTCCGTTTCTGGATATTAACTTAGTGATTAACGAGTGTTAAAAGAAGATTCCCTAAAATAATCCCTCATATAGCGCTCTGTTGCTCTTTAGGCCGTGTCTTATGAAACGGCAGCGAGTGCAAGTATAAATAAACCAACGGCTCTTTGGCTATATGGGAGAGAGGTGATGGGGACGTGGTGTTCTGCCAGAATAACAGCAGTATTCATATAAATAATGATGCTCCACTGGACAGTGTTGGACAGTGTTTCCACCGGGGAAACATCCTGCACCCTCACACACATTGCCGGAGTGTAAAGAGACACCGGCAACGGCAACAATTCATTAGCAAAGATAGCACTAGCAGCCTTGCTGTCCTTGCTGTTATATAAATGCAAATAAATGGCAAGGCTAATGTTACCAGTGCATTGGCAGGTGATTTAGCAGTTGACTTTTACTCTTTGCAGGAGGACATAATGACCTCTGAGTAATGACTGGAGAGATTTGGGCTGCATTGCTTGAGCTGCAGATGTTTGTAGTGTGTCTGATGCTTAGGGGAGCATAATATTGTATGAACCTACTGCCCTTGACATCATTAAATGCTGCAATTTGGAACAGAGGTTTTGTTTTAATAGATGCATGATATTACAATTGGATCAGTATTTAAATTTCTTCAAAGAAAAAGTTTATTGCAACATCCAAGCAATTACACTCAATTACCCAATTGCAATTACACTTGTTAGTCCATAACCTGCCTCCTTTTTCAGTGTTCTAGTACAGATTTTCAACAGATAATTGCATACAGAAATAATTGGACTAAAATTTCAAACAGATATTTCATGCTCTGGAGGAGCAGAACGCTTTAACACTGGATGTAATGTTCTACATTGTCAGTTTTATTCATTTCTACATAAAGGTTTGTTTATATCAGCATCAGCAGATTTGTACATTTTGTAACTATTTGATATCTGTACTGGCCTAGAAGTAGCCCAGCTAATTTTTGGTTAAGGGCTGTGATTTGAATTTTCAGATGGATTGAATTTGAAGTTTAGATTTTCACATAGTAGCAAATTAACATTTTTGTCAAAAGCGGAACAACAAGCAATCTCTAGTTTGTCATCCCAGTGTCCCATCATTGAAATGTCAGCCGAATCTAAAAATCTGTCCAATGGCAATATTTTTAAGCAAACCTCTGCTGATATCAATAATTTACAATAATAATTTCAAATCATATGTCTAACAAAATATCCAGTATTGTTGTGTTTCCCTAAATATCACAAATGTTATCACAAAATTGGATTGTACAGTACCAATATAGATCTGTGAATACAAACAGCCCTCTAAACAGTCACAAAATTGTTTGTGTGATCTGAGCATCATGTTTATATTTTTATTAATACTTTTCTTGAACTGATATGTACAGTGTTGATTTTTAAGGATTCTTCAATACGGGAACTGCGGGAAGATGCCAGTATCCAGTGTTTTTCATAATTAAACATTTAAACATTTAAAATGTAAAAACCTGGACTAGATCTACCTGGATTAGAATTATGGAAAAATATAAGTGCAGTGAAATTAATCAAATAAAGCAGTCCAGTGTGTTCTAAACATTATACTGTTGGAGGACATATTTTGTCCAATACCAGTGCAATTCCAGTGTTACTGTGCATTCCTATTATTTTTCCTCATTTTAACCTTGTTTGTTTGCGTCAGGTGGTTCTGATGGCTCTCGGCTCTACGACTGTGTGTGGCGCTACAACTCCAGTGTGAATGAGTGGACGGAGGTGTCTCCCATGCTGAAAGCGCGTGAGTACCACAGTTCCTGTGTGCTGAAAGGCCAGCTGTACGTAGTGGCAACAGACAGCACAGAGCGGTATGACCACGCTCTAGACTGCTGGGAGACCCTGCCATCCATGCTGCACCCCATGGACAACTGCTCCACGACAGCCTGTGGCGGGCGCCTCTACGCCATCGGATCCCTGACTGGGGAAGACACCATGGCCATACAGTGCTATGATGCTGACTCTAACCGCTGGAGCCTAGTCAACTGTGGTCAGTTGCCTCCCTGGTCCTTTGCTCCTAAATCAGTGACTCTGAATGGAGTCCTTTATTTTGTAAGGTAAGGATTTTGGTCTTGAAATCTACACTTAATATATTTCTCTTGTCAGTCAGGAGTGTTTTTCGATAGAAAAACAGAGGATGTAGAGTGGGAACCTCATCTTCTTAACATGATTCTTGTGTTTCAGGGACGACTCGGCAGAAGTTGATGTCTACAATCCACAGAAGAATGAATGGGACAAGATTAAACCAATGAACCAAGTAAGGAATGTTGGCACATTATTGTCGCATTAACACACAACCTAGGCCATGTTCTGTATTCTTTTACAGAAGTGAAACAAGTTCTAATGTAGTTCATACATGCAAATGTATTAAAAGTTTATCAATAATAGAAAAAATGTATTTTAAAATAATGGGGCAATTACTTTCAGCTGCTTAATACGTTTAATCCTCAAGATTTTACTGGGTTTATTGGTTCATTTACGTTCGGTGTTAGCTCACATTATCTTAATCGGCAAGCAAACAGACAACAGTTTTAGATTAAGAGCTATTATGCTTGTATCAACAAAAACATAAAATATATCAATAAAGACATGTAAATAAAGATGTTGTTAAGATCTTGAAACATTAGCAGCTTAACCCAGCCCAGAGATTTTCACCTGATAACTGCACCATTTTCAAAGTTATTTCAGAGTAAAATAGAGGGACTGAAAGTAACTCTTCTTCCTCTAGTTTTGCTTGTGTCTTGTTTTTGAAAAATATATACCTAAAGCCTTTTCTTTAAGCTAGCCCTGTAACTGGTATCCCCTGTATGTCTTTCTTTTTGTCGTGCTCACACAAAATGCACGCAAGCAGTGCAAAATAGATCTGATGCTTAAATGACCCACTGATGACCCAAAACCTACTTTTTGATCCTTTTTTGATCAACAATATAGTGTTTTCAATCAATGGATTTCGGGCTAGAAATGACTGGTTCTGGTGTGTTTAATTTGTTCAACTAGCTCACATAAAATAAGCTAAAAATAAAACTGAAAAAACAAAATGATAGAAAATAAAAGGGTATTAAAAATTAGAAATCAGAATTGGTCCTGAAAACCCATCATAGGTGCATCTCTAATAACAAGCATTTGAATAATTTATTACTTTGTTACCTGTTTATTATACTAATACACAATTGAATCTCTCTCTCTCTCAGGTCCATGTCGGAGGCAGTGTGGCAGCTTTGGGTGGTCGTCTCTACGTGTCCGGTGGCTATGACAACACCTTTGAGTTGTCTGATGTGGTGGAGGTCTATGACCCCACCACTCGCTCGTGGAGTGCAGCAGGCCGTCTGCCACAGCCCACCTTCTGGCACGGCAGCGTCAGCATATTCCGTCAGTTCATGCCCCTTGTTTCCAGCATCTTTGAACCCATTGATATACCAGAGGCCAACGACATCCACCTACACCGGCACCACCGCAACCAAGCTCTTAACAACCTCAACAACGAGCTCAACCAGAACCGCGAGGTGAACCCGGCACGCTGACCAGTTACACTGGTGCTCCCCAGGGCGCCGCTCTGAATGTGACACTATGATGTTAGGTACATTAGGCACTTAAAAACATTCACCTCAGCTGGCGGGCGAGTGGTGAGGGTGAGCAGACAGTCCTTGCGTTCGCTTCATTCGCCTCTGTAAACTAACGCTACCACAGCCATGTATGTTTGCATGCAGTTTTACGCTGGCTGTGAGGGACTCTGGAGGTGGGGCACAGGGGTAAAGTGGCTTGTTTTGAAATAGTGCCTAGTGATCCAGGCCTTGGAAACTAAATGGAGGTGAGGTGAAGAAGCACTGTTCTTTAGTTAATGGTCTGCCAAAAGTAATCCACAGCATGACAGCCCTGCGCAGCATTAGGGCAATTACTACCAAACATTGGAAAGCAGGTAATCTACCAATTATTTTGCAGTAGTGACTTAAAAGGCAAAACAAAAAATTGACTTAACATTAACAAACCATGTGTAGCCCTTCAAAGAGACTTCAATGTTTATTTTTTGGGGAAAAAATGACAAAGCTTTTAAAAATGTAAAAATGTATTTACGGTGTAAAAGTTAGAGACCAACTTTTTTTTATTGATTTCATTTCCAGTGAGAACGGCTGTGAGTAATCATGCTTCAGTCTTGGGATGTACTCACATTAGGCAATCCTTATCAGAAAATTGCAAAGAACACTTTGTATAGTACCAAATCTTTTGGTATTTAATTTGTCCAATCTTTACTTTTAGCCATCTGATGCAACTCTTCCATTCTTTCAGTCTTCTTAAGAAAAGTTCTCACCGATATGTTTGCCCAGTTACACACACACACCTCAGCTGCCATTTCTTTCTCATGAGCATCTGACATGATTAAAGGGAGCTGACCTGGTAAGACCTAGTAAACCATCAAAACCATCTCCATCAGATCAGCAGATCTGACAAATAACAGGAAATCTGTACTAGAACACTGAAAGTGGAGGCAGGTTATGGACTAATGAGTGTAAATTGGTAATTGGGTTATTGAGTGTAATTGCTTGGATGTTGCAGCAAACCTTTTCTTTGAAGCAATTTAAAGATGCATGAAAAATTTATCTGACAAATTGAAAGCAAACTCCAAAAAAATCTGTAATAAAGGGTGGGCACAATTAATCAGGGGTCACAAAGCGTGACCAGTAAAGCAGGAACTAATTCGGTTCTACTTTTTGAAACGAAGTGAAAGCTGGCCCCCCTAACGAGTAAGATCGGTGAGCCTTGCACTAATTACTCACAAAAATATTTTTAGATATATTGAATTTTTGGGGATTCTTTGTGATATTCTGATAAATGTTTCCTGATGCTGGAAGTACAAAACTTAAAAGGGTGGTCTCTGACTTGCTGTACAGAATATAAAAACTTAAAAGGCCAGTTTGCTGAATGTGGATTGAACCTAGCTTTTAGCCTAATTGCAGCGCTAATGCTGAATCCTCAATAGTAATTTTTAATCTGGATTTAGGCTTAATCTGGATCTGATAAACCATCAAAGCGATGTATATAAATGGGTCTGTCCACCAAACTCCACCAAAACATTGAAAGATTTTCAAATATGCGTCATCCAATTGCCACCTAAGTAAACTACAGAGAAGGTATTATGGGCCTGCTCATTAAAATGAATGGAGCCAAAGGTTCCTTTATTTATTTATTTATTATTTGAACCATGGTGCTTACCCAGGCAACCTATAAATCAAATCAGTTCAAGTTGTGGTATTACTTTTGTTGGCATTTTAGTTTTTAGCTACTCCTCCCAGGGCTTTTGAGATAGACAACGTTCCAACTCGGACACATTGGGACCGATCTGGAATAGCGTGCTTGTTCACAGCTGTGTTCCTCCTTGTTGTTCATTCGTTATTCCCATTTTTCCGGCGGAAAAATGGCCCTTAAACAGTGAACATGGCTCGACTTTCGGATCGTCCTGCTTGGACACGCTTTGTCCGAAACCCACCAAACGTCATGTGATACCTCAGGCCAACTTCCCTGACACACAAACGCAGTTGGTTATGACCAGTACTCGTGTTTTCCTTGTCTTTCGCTCCTCCCTTTTTTCCCCTGTTCACTTGCATTCATTTTTAACTCCACCGTGTTCTTTCCATTTGAAGATGATGGATTTGATGGGCTCTGGGGATCATCAAAGATTTGAATCATTTTTCATAACCCAGCCCTGACTTGTTTGGAGCTGTGAACCAGCACGCTATTCCAGGTCGGTCCCGACGTGTCAGAGTTGGAATGGTGTCTCTATCCGGAAAGCCCAAAAAACGGGTAAACGGAATAATAAAGATAAAAGAACATTAGTGTACTTGCTCTGCAATAATAAAGAATACTAATATTAACAACAAAATAGATGAATAAGGTGGTTGCTATGGAGTTTCTAGGGTGTTTTTTTTTTTTTTTTTAAATTCAAACTTTCTTCAGGAATTTTCTTTCTAGTTTAATGAATTAAAATTGAATCAAGTAGTCATTACAGTTCAATTTCAGATTCCAGACAAACACCCCACACATTCCAAATGGTGACGGTATAGGATTGCTCGGTTCAGATGTATTGCCAAAATTCAGATTTGCACTGTTGGGAAAAGTCCAAAGGTATTTCACATGATCGGGTAATTCAGGAGAGTAGCAGGGCTTTATTTTAAAGAATGAATGCTTTTTAATCCCATACCTTTCAGCAGGCAAAAAGTGGATAGATGTTTAAAAAAAATCCATATAACTTCACGTCCTCCTGTCTTTCTGGACACATCAGACAATCCAATCATGCATGAAGTACCCACGTTTTTCTGTGAATCTTTAGTCATGAAAATCGTTTTCATATTTTCATACTACGTTTATGAGATTATTTTAGTGAAGGTGTGAAAATGTTGAACAGCCTGTGCTACTTTTCACTTCTTGGAATTGTCATTCACAATAAGCAGTAAAAACTGATGTATTTTATGTCTTTAATTATGCTGTTTAATAACTGGAAGGACAGTAGTAACACTATCTCCAAGTAAAACTCGTGTTTAATAATACTAGAAAGTACGATTATGTATGTTACTTGACGTAGCTTAGTTACTTTTTTTTCATACGGAATGAGCTTTCTTTCGTGGCCAAAATCCTGTTTACCATTGTGGGCCTTGTGTTTGAGTTTGTGTAATGATGTCTGTACGTGTGATCAATCAATAAACTGCAGGCAGGAAGGTGTTCTTGGCTGTTTATTTACCCAGAATATTCACTAGTAATAAGGGAAAAAAATCATAACCACGGTCAAAAAATATGTACACGAATATACATTTTACATTTCTGCTAAATGTTTACATTTGTTTCATGCAGCAAAGCATGTTCAAAGGAAATGTTCTGTAATTCTGTATATCCATCTTCATATCAGGAGGACTGAGATGAATTACAGCTGATAGCCGTATGAATGCCTGTCCCAATCAAAGTATGTTTTGCTAACCGAAAATAAGTGCATGTTCTCTATTGAGAACACACTTTAATACAGTTTACAGGACAATTACTGTTTATTGGAATTGGGGAAAATGTGCATATGTTTGGGCACATTTTGTATTTGCAGGAAAAAGCTATATTTACTGTGTTTTTCTGAAATCAGATATGTACTTTGTAATTTGTCCAAGTTTCCATATAACAGTATAATGCATAATGCATGTTAATTATGACAGTGATGTGAAATAGAGCATTGCTGTTTCTATATATGTAAACCTTCCTCCTGGCTTTTTATCTTGTGCTGTTTGGAATGAAACCGTCCGTCTCCTGAAGCAGGAGGTCTTGCTCATCCAGCTTTAAGCGTATTTTGACCTAACCCTGGACTTTCTGTCTCACAATGGTGCATCACTTTCTACTTGATGCCTAATGTGGCATGCCTAACCTGTCCCAGGGATTTAGGATCATAATCAACCGTTGGACCAAACAGGCGCTGACAGAAGTGGGTCCCTTTTTATCTTCATGAGGTTTGTGGCATCATTCAAATGGAAAAACAACAGAGGAAAAGAATCCAGCAATTATTCCTCCAGTAAGTGCGAGCAGGATGGTGGTGGTGGTGATGGCATTATTACTTTTGCAGATGCTTCTACTTTTTTTTTTAATTATTATTCTTCCATTTATTCCAATTGGCTTTGTCTTTCTAGAGCATGAGGCCTGAGTACATACACATGGGTTGACAGAGACAGACCCTGTTTACACCTGATAGAATACGGATTCATAAAACTATCAAGATAGAGCCCTGTCTATAAGCACACGAGATACAACCTAATTGCTCAGACTTCAGATGGTGGTCCAAGATGCACTTTAGCTGGCTGTTGGAGACTAAATTAATCTCTTCCTGCAATCACAGCCACATTCATTAGGTTTTGTGACCCTAAAATTTGTCACAAGCCCAGCTTAAGTTGGATTTGACCACTGATCACATACAGTACATACCTCTATAACAACTGGGTGCAAACAATGTTGGAAAACAAGGAATCTGAAAATAACGCAGCTGTAAATGTTCAGATTAGAACACTGACTTTCCAGTTTTCAAATGCCAAGGAACAATTCTACTTTAAAATAAGGTCCTACAGTGTAGCAGTGAAAACAGGGAGAGAAGGTCATTTCTTATCACAGCTCTTCTTTCAGTATTCTACACTCCTCCCATAGCTTCTAATGTAATGGGGATTGCAGAATGCAGATTACTTTATATACAGTACTGTGCAAAAGTCTCCTGAGAAAATTATGCTTAAAAGCTGTTTACTACTGGGCAGTGGTGTTAAGTTAGTATTAAAACACGTACTTTACAACAAATACAGACATTAATACAGTAAATTGTGGTTTTATGTGGCAAAGTGTTTGCTGAATCAGCTCCAGCAAATACCTGGTTCGGCTCTTTTTACTTCAGTAGATGAAATTAGATGCTTGTGTTGTATGGAATTTTATTAATTCACCCAATGACTGGAGGCCCTGAGCAGAAACCTGGACCCAAACCTGTGTCCTTCTAACCATCTCACAAAATACTGACTACTTTTCAGAAAAAAGAATTCTTGATACTTTTTACTGCTTGCTTGTTTGCATTTATTCTAATATTCAGCAGGTTTTGCTGCAGAAAGAAGCCACTGCTGAAATAAATGACTTCAAACAATTTGCACGGGTGCCTAAGACTTGTGCACAGTACTATATATACACTCTCTACAGCCATGTTTACTCTCTATAGTAGGCTGTGTGCAGAAGGTGCTCTTAAAACCGCTCTAAACCAGGGGTCACCAACCCTCCTCTCTCTCGGTCCTCTGTCTAAGACTTTCAGCCTTTTCAACACACACACTGCAGAAAGCTGCAGTATATTGGATAAGAATAAGTATGAAAAATGGTATTGATCCCAGAGGAAAAGGATGGTGTATATTCCAGTCACAATTTGTAGCAACACCATCAGTATCAATCAGTATTATTGTAAAATTTCATTTTGCTCCCTGTTCTGGCACTCTCAGACTGGTGACCTCTGGCTTCCACCAAACACCCGTTCTTGTCCATACAGCTCTAATTTTCTTCCTCAGGTCTTCTCATCAGTCCCACTGCCTTCCAGCTCAACCACCAGATCTGATTGGATGGGAAATGCATTCGTCACCAGCACTGTGTGCTCCATCACGTCATGCACGGTGAACTCATGCTGCTCGTCCTTCATCTCACTGAAGTCTGTCTGCCCTCCGGTGCCTGCTGCAGTCTCCGTTTCTACGAACACGGCCTGGTCTGTCTCTGGCTCTGTGGCCTTTATGGGCTCCCCTTGCTCCGTCTCCTGGACCTCTTGCTGGCCCTGCACTCCAGTTGTGTCCCCGTGCTCCATCCCCCCATGCTCTTGCTGGACCTCCGCTTCAACTGTGTCCTCCTCCTCTGCTGTAGCTGCTGTCTGGCTCAATGGAATGGATGCAGCAGCTGCGTTCTCTTCCTCCACCACCAGGTTGCGCAGTCGCCTTTGGCGGGGGTTGTAGTTCTCTACGCGGTTATGGATCTGCACGTGCCGTCGCAAGTGAGCCTACGGGAGAGGACAGAACACGAACAAGCAACTGAAGGCCCTTCGGTTTTCACACATCTGTAACATACCGGATCGCCTGTATTTTGGCAGATTGGTTGCACTAAGTTTGCATTTCCACACAATGCTGTGTTTCTGATCAATGAAAGAATAATGTAAAAAGAATCAACTACTGTATAGAAATCATGCCTGATCCATGTGCCTATAAAGGGAGTGACCTCAATCCCCTGAAGCGACTGCTCCTATATCTCTTCAGACCTCAGGCTTGACACTGGACCCCCTGCTGGAGAAGGTGTGTGTAGAGGATGCCATGCTCTACCTCCACCACTGACCCTACTCTTATCTAGAAAATGCACTGTGAGAATCATGTTTGATTTCTCCAGGGCATTCAACAACATACAGTCCCTCTTACTGAGAGATAAGCTGGCCAGGATACAAGCGGACAGGGGCAGCTGGTGGCCTGGTGGTTAGGGAGCTGCCCCTGCAGTTAGAAGGTTGTGGGTTAGCAATCCCAGGACTGCTAGTGGCATCACTAAGGTACGCTTGAGTAAGGTACCGTCCCCACACACACTGCTCCCCGGACGTTGTGTTCTTGGCTGCCCACCACTTCACTAAGTGAATGGGTTAAATACAGAGAAAGTATTTCACACTGTGCTGTGCTGACGCATGACTAGAACAGGCCACTTTACTTTATTTCTAACAAATAGCACCACCCAATGTTCAAACTGGATATTACAACCCACCACCTATAGTCTTAACTGTAATTATTAAAAAATGGCTCCAACAGCATTCTTTTCCAGGCAGTATCAAAAAGAGAGAGAACTGACTGTGGTTGGTATGAAGATGGGCTGCTTAGAGATGGTGGAAGACTCTAAATATCAGGGACAATGACTGTCACCCACAACAAAGTAGAGGAGCGTGTTCAGAGGCAGGTTGCTGTCACAGAGCTGCTCAACACCCTTAACAGATCCTTTGTTCTCAGAGGCATCGGGCTCATCAACTTTTTCCAACGAGAGTGGGCTTGAGTACCCACTTTTTGTTTTTTATTCGCTTTGCATCACTGACTATCAGCCCAGCTTCCTAAGCCCTGAAACAATTAAGTCCGACATGTGCAAAACCCAACAGGAAATAAATACTTTTTTACGAGACTGTAAATGTAGTCAGTTAACGGAGGCAGGTCTGGGGTCTTCATGAGCTTTCACTTGAACTGAGAGAAGCTAAAATAAACCTTCATTCTCAATGATGCAGGGTTCTGTGATCACATCATCTCAAAGTACACAGAGTAAATTTTGGCCTCTCTGCTGTCACCATACCTGTCTGGTGAACTTGTAGCCACACTCTGTGCACTCGAACTTCCTCATGCCTTTGTGTCTCCGTACGTGAACCCGAAGCTGCTCGATCGCTGAATATGAAACCATCAGCAAGCAGAGAGAGCGAGAGAGAGAGAGCGAGAGAGAGAGAGAGCGAGTGAGAGAGAGAGCGAGAGAGAGAGAGAGCGAGAGAGAGAGAGAGACCAGTGAAACTTGGAGGCATTAGAAGACATTGCAGTTGGATACGGTCACGGTTGTAATGTTCAAATGATATCTTACATTTATACACTGATAAAGGATTTCTAACATTTAGGCAGTGAGTCTAACAGCTCCAGGTACCTTTGAAGGATTTGCTGCAGATGTTGCAGAAGTGTGGCCGGCCCTCCTGGTGCTTGCTGGCTATGTGGCGGAGCAGCGGCCCTCTTTCAGTGAAGCGCTGCTCACAGAACTCGCAGCTGTACGGCCGCTCACCTGTGTGTGTGCGGTGATGCTTGTCCAGGCTCGCTGTTCACACACACGACAAATTTAGAGGCATTTAACAGGGATTGCAAAAATAAAACGTGCTACAAGATGTAATAAATTATTTTAATTTTAAAATGGACACTATATTAAAAGTGGGGTTAATGGGGGGTTAACAGTGACTGACTTTTTTTTAAGAAGCCTAATAGACCAACAGTACTGTGAAAAGTCTACGGCACTTCTGCAAATTGTTTAATGCCTTTTTTCTCAGCAGGTGAACATTAGAATAACATTAAAATACCTGCAAACAAACAAGAAAGCGATTAAAAGTATCCAGGTTTGTTTGGTTTGTATAAACGTAGTTAATATTGTGTGAGCTGGTCAGGAGAACACAGGCTCGGTTCCAGGTTCCTCCTCGGTTCCTCCAGCCGTTGTTTGGATTTGTGAAACTCCATCAGCAGCTCCTGATTTAATTTAATGAAGGACTGATTGAGGGAAACCAGGTTTCTGATGAAAACTACAGTAAAACTGGACTTCCACAAGGAACACACTGATATACTGTACTTAAACTCACTCTTTACTGTAGAATATTGTGTATTTGTTCAATTTAGTTTCGTTAGCATATATGCTACTGTGAAAAAAACACCGATCAACTAAACTAAATATTATTTTCACAGTACTGACATCGAACTGTGTTATTGTTTTATTACTCTATATCAGAACCTCTTATTCATTATCATTGTTTTCTATCAATTTTGCTCTATATACTTGTAACATAGGCATTCTGCGTAGAAACAGAAATACATTGTTCCCAGGATTAATGGCACATGACAGCCGGACTGAAGGTGATCATTACCTTGTGTGCGAAAGGTCTTTCCGCAGAGGTGACACTGGAAAGGTTTTTCTCCTGTGTGTGTGCGGAGGTGCATGTTGAGGTTGGCTTTCTGGGTAAAGGCGTGGTTGCAGAACTCGCACACGAACGGACGCTCGTTCCTGAAGAGAAAGGAAAGAATGCTTCTCATCACTTCACTGCTAAACTGCTCTAGGCTGATTGGGCTGTTACATTTGTTAATGTGCTTATGGCTGAGAGGTCATAAACCAGGCTGTTTTTGCAGTGACCAGGATGCTGCTATTAACCTGTGAATGGCTTTGATGTGCATCTGCAAGCCGTTGCGGCTGGACGCTCGGTGACCGCACTCCTCACACACAAACAGCTTCTCTCCCCTGTGCTTGGCCGCCTCGTGGAGACGCAGCTCGGTGCGCGACAAGAAGCACTTGGTGCACAATGAGCACTGAGGAAATCCAGGAGCAAAATTAGTGCATAACTACCGACAACACATCTGTTGCACATCAACATGAACATAGAATTACAGATGGTCCTGTGCCTTTAACTCATATGGAGTTTAATGACTATTACTGCTATATACAGTAAAAACCAAAATTGGAATGTAATCCCCATGAAGTGTGAAAAACTGCGACATTGTGATGTGATGTAAAAATTGTATTGTCTAAACCCTAAACATGCTCCAAAAACACTTTCATTTGAATATAAACTGTAAATACATATGTTGCCCACGTATAGACTGTATAGTAATTCATGCATGCGCGTTTCCTTTGGTATCCGCTGTCGCAGCTTTAATGAATGAGAGATACATCACTGGGTCACAGCCAATACACATTTACATTTACGGCATTTATCAGACGCTTTTATCCATGACATCTTGGTCTAGAGGCAAGTATCCTACCCACTACGCCACCACCACCCCACCACCACAAAACAACAATACACGGTTGTTTTGTATTCTTGACAGTACTAAAAAATGTATACAGTTACATTTGATATGGAAACTGAGCTGAGTTTACATTAATATTTCTGCTACAAAATTAATACATAATATTTCTCTTAATAATTTAGCCCTAAAACGCATGATATATGATATATTGCCACGAATTCTGTGAATTATTTGTTAGGTTCTAACAATTGTTAGTTAGGTTCTCATACTTTATTAGCTAGGTTCTTATTAGTTAGGTATTATACAATAACATTTTGTCCCTTAAATAACCTTTCAGTTGATGTTTTTTGTTGAGGAACCTTATTAAATTTAAATCACTAAATGCAAAGGTTCTATACCAACTGGAGGCTCATTAAACCATTTAAGTAAGCACTATTTGTAGAAGCAGAAGAATTAAAATAAGCTGAAGTGTGTTTTTTACATGGTATTATTGTGAACTATACTCAGAAACGTTCTTACCGCGTGTGGTTTAGGAGCTCCATGGATTTTGATCATGTGGATCCTCAGATCTTTCTTCTGCATGAACTGCTCGGAGCATGAAGTGCACTACCATGGGAGACAATGGCATTGCAACAGAAGAACAAAACTTTTGAGAAGCTGTTCCTGGCCACTGTTGTTCTGTAGATTTTAGTGTTTTGCTCTGTAGCGTTCTAATCAATTATCAATGATTTCCTATGAAGATTATATACACATTTTTCTCCCAAAGCATCAAAGTTGACAGCTAACAGTGCCCCCTTGTGGAGAATTCTTAACCTGGTAAAAGTGAGTGAATTATTGAGTTACAAGCAAATTCCACGGTCTGCTCTACATCTAAAAGGACACATTCGGCTGAAGCTGCCGCGTATGTGTGTGTGCTATTGGGAATGAACCTTATTTGGCATTTCTCCTGTGTGCGTGACCATGTGCAGACGCAGCTCCAGTCTCTTCTTAAAAGTCATGGGACATTTGGAACAGGAAAATGCCTAGACAAAACAACAAAAAAGTCCAATTTTAGTCATCAATGTACGCATTAACATACATAATATGGGTGCAAAATATATTAATGCATATTGATACATCGAACTTTAAAAAAGCAGGCACTCGTTTTATACACAAACTGTATTTTTTAAATAAAATAATATAGCACTTTATTAACCCCACAGGTGTGAAATTTACATTGCTACTGCGGCAAAGTGGACAGAACAAAAGAAGAAAGTATAAGCAGCATAGACTATAAAAAAAAAAAACACACATTTTTTTTACTGCAGATACTTCCTCCGGTCACGCTTGTAAATGTGTATTCAGAGTATTTTAAAGGGAATTCTGAATTCATGCATTCACTATGCAACCCCTTCCAAATCAAGGTTGAGTGTGGGAGCTGGAGTCTATCCCAGCAATCACAGGGTGAATGCAGCAATTTAGCATCTCCAATTCACCTGATGGGTCTTTGGACTGCAGGAGGGAAGCAGAGCACCTGGCGGAAACCCAAAACGTTACAGAGAGAACATGCAAACTGCACAGAGAAAGGACCCTCGGCCCCCGTTTTTTTAAACTTACCACCTCTATTCTGCTGAGGCAGTTCCTGGCCTCATGCTCCAGTAAATTCTCCTTTCTGTAGTAGCTTTTCCCGCATTTCCTGCACTCAAACGGCTTCTCACCCGTGTGCCGTCTGTTGTGGACTTTCAGATAGTACTTGCTGAAGAAGGTTTTGTGACATGTAGGGCACTGCACAGATCTCTTCTTTGCGTCTTTCGACGAGCCGTCTCCGTTTTCTTTATTGGTGGCTCTGCCTTTCCGCTTGCGCTTTCCTCTTGGGGTCTTCGACACTGCGACTGGTGAATCATGAGGTACATACTCCTCATCTGTGTCCTCTGAGAAATGGCCAAGACCCACACGGCCTTCGTCCATATCTTCATCGCCATCAGCATCATCGTTCGGAGTGTCACCAGGAGCATCCTACCCAAAAAAACAGATGAAATACAGTACTGTGCAAAAGTCTTAGGCACCTGTGCAAATTGTTTGAAGTCATTTCTATCAGCAGTGGCTTCTTTCTGCAGCAAAAACAGCTGAATATGAGAATAAATGCAAACAAACAAGCAGTAAAAAGTATCAAGATTTTTTTTTCTAAACAGTAGTGGATATTTTTCCCCAAAAGTGAATAGTCTGTGTTTACTTAAAAAAGGAAATGCCTATCATGATGTTACTTAATGATATACGACACTGTACATAGTGTTTAATATTGACTTATCGAGTGATGGATTCATTACTCCACGTTGGGGAAAATGTCCATTTATGACGATGGGGTAAACAGAACAGGAAAACAGTCTTAAAATATCCAATGCCCATTAAAATTTGGACTGGACTTGTTCCAGTACGACCATGGATCGTATCGCCCTTAGGAAAAGTCTTTAGACTAAATGTATGTACACGTGTGTTGTGTTGGGTCATTAATGAAAACCATTGTTTTCTTTCATGAATGTGGCCTGTATCAGCCAGTAAATTCACTCAAATATGGAGCATTTAAAGACATAGTGCCAAACCGGGTGAACTGGTTGATTACCTCAGCCACACTTGAGTCCTGAACACTACCCTGGTCATCCTCAGTAGTAATGGTGCCCTCAGCCTTGGTCTTAGATGCTCTTCTCCTTGATGCACCCAACTTTTGAATGGCAGACATTGGGCTTTCTCCCACCAGCCTGCTCGGCCCCTTTATCCTCCTGCCAGATCGAGTAGTGGTGGTCAAAATAGCACTGGAGGAATCCTCAAGCTCTGGAACCGCTGGTGCTGCCTTATCTGGGATCTCAGCTTTGTTCTTCACCCTCTGACGTGCTTTTGATTGTCCTTTGGAGGCTGGATCAGGTCTGCCGCCCACAGCCAGCCAGGAGGAAGGAGGGTTGCCTTTAGTGTCCTCAGTACAGTTCGAACCCTGAGCAGGCAAGAGTGAATCAGGGACAGACAGTCCAGTGGCTGCATCTCGAACCTTTGCCACATTCTCACTGTTCAGCTGCAGTTCACCAGTGTAGAAGAAACTCAAAAGCATCTCAAGGCCATCATCCGTGCACCCCTCAGGAAGACTGATCTCCATGCATGGAGTAGCTGTAGAGGTGGGGTCATGGAACACTTGACTGAAGCAAGCGAGTATATTGCGGTGGGCTGGGAACACCTGGCCGTTTGGGGTCTTGAGCAGGACATCACAGAACTTACCAATCACCCTCTGTTGGTTGAGCTGGGACAGCACCCACTGGGCATGGGTGCTCCCTAGAGATGTTCTCTCCATCTATACTAATGCAGCCAGCAGCAACTATACTCTGCGGAGCAAAAAATGCAAAAACATTAGCATTTATTCTCTTAATTAATTCATTCATGTTGAGCATGAAGGTCCATTAGGGCCTCTATGTAATATTATGAATATAGGTCTCCTACTCCAGGCTGGCACTAAGCTTCCAGTTGATTAAAAAACAACATGCATTTAGTGTAATTCACTCATTTAGTGTAATTCACTCATTCGCGTAACACCTTAAAGACCTGAGGATGTCTGTCTGAATGGTGAGGCCCTACGAGCTCCACGTTGAGAATCATATCAGGATTTTAGTGACGCTCCCTAAAGTACCTTCCTTTACAAAAACAGTAGATTTCTCACCTTCCCCGGACCTCCTCGGATCCCTGAGCCCAGTTTCCATACGCCGAAGCCTTAACTAAATGAATACGGCAGTTTAGTGACCCCAAATAATCCCGAAATGATGTTATTTTCCTCTGAACAACAGTTGAGCCGAGCAGGAGAAGGACAGGAGCAGGAAATGACGCCTGCATACGTTGTAGGGGCTGTATTTTGTTGAAGAGAAATGATAAAATTACACATTTTAGCAAATTATTAAGGAGCGATTTAAAGATGGCAGGTGTCTTAATGGGAAATGCTGCGGTTTTTTTTATTTGGTTGCTAAAGATATAACGCTTCTGTCCTTATGCAGCACATTACGTGCTTTTTTGAATCGTTTAGTGATTCCGATTGACTGAATCGATTTAACCGAGTGGTTCATTCTGACAAATCAATTCAATGATTCACAAGAAAAGAATGGGAGCAGGCACAGACAGAAAAAGGAAGGCAATGACTTTAAAAGGAGTTTTATGTTGTGAAAGTTACACTGGAAGTGTATGTACTACATTGAAACCTGTAGGAAAGTCCGAAAGACCAAATACTGTGCACATAGGGGGTGGTAGGATACTTGCCTCCAGACCAAAAGGTCACAGGTTCGAATCCTACCTTCAGCACCACCACTGGGTCCCTGAGCAAGACCCTTAACCCCAAGTT
>JBBJLR010000139.1:4364657-4385292 GCA_037577145.1 Brachypetersius gabonensis | reverse complement strand
AAGAAACTTCTTAAAACACACCTTTTTAAATTGGCTTTTGACTCTGTTTGATTGTCTGATTGTATTTTGTTTTATCTAAATTTTATTTTAATTGTTTATATATGTTCTATATGTAAAGCACTTTGGTCAACTGAGGTTGTTTTTAAAGCACTATAGAAATAAAATTTACTTACATTACCTTTTGTCCTTCCTTGGACCACTTTTGGTAGGTACTAACCACTGCATACTGGGAACACCACACAAGACCTGCTCTTTTAGAGATGCTCTGATCCAGCCTCTTAGGTAACACAATTTCACAGAGACTGATCTCTTAAGCTCTTGAAACGGGACAAACGAGACAGGTAGTTTGTTTCTGTATATACAGGCTTCCAAAGAGCCAGACTTTCCAGTATTTTCATTCTCCAGGCTTCCTGAAGGACTTTGAAATGCTCTCATTTTCAGAGAGTATTAAGTTTTAACCCCCTTGATCAAAAAACATATCCCTCCTAAACAGACTTAAACCGAGCAACTTCTATTAATCCTAAAACAAAAATATAAAATGTGTTGTAGGCCATGTCAGGCCATGTTTGATATTGCCTGATATCTTCAGTTATAAACAGGGTTCAGTGATACTGCAGTACTGCTACTATAGCAGTAATATGACATTAACAAGTCTATTGTAATTCACTCAGCATGACCATTTTCCCAACTTTATTATACCTTACAATTACACAGGGCATTTTTTATTGCTTTGATGTGTATATGTAAATGACCTTTGTTCTGATTGGATGTCCTTTATTGTGTGTCACTCAGATGGGCTGAAACACTCCTTATAATTTCTGTTTGTGTGGGTTGAGTCACCCATCCATCACTGTGGACTGAACAGGCTGGTGTAATTGTTTTGTTTTTGTGACATCACAAAAACAGTCATTCAAAATAAGCTGTTTTTGCAGCTTAGTCTGAGCGATTTGCTTATAGTGATTTGCTTTAAAATCTTAATAGTATTCTCTTATTTTGAATGACAGATTTTCATAACCATTAACGTTAAGGTGCTAGAGTTGATTAGTGTGTATCTTCACACTCGGAGCACAGCGTTTTTATTTGTTTGGTTGGTCCACGTCCTTCAGTTTCATGTCTATCAGTAATTTGCAATCTGGATTCTCACCCACAGACCTGTAAAATGATAGACCTGCCGTCTGGCAGGCTTTTCTCCATTTCTGAATAAATCTGTATACGGTTTCAAGACGCTACGATACTGGAGACGGTATTTAATTGCGTTTCCATTCATTATTGATCAGTACGGAGGTAATGCTTGTAAGCTTATTGCACCCACTCTGGAACTTTAATTAAGGCCTGCAATAAAAGAAGAGCATCAGTTTTTATTTTGCATTTTTTAATTTAATTTTAAAGATAAATACAACTCTGCTTTTTTTTTTAAATCTTACAAGTCAAACTTGCCACTCCATCTTAAATGGTGCTGTAGACATATGAACAAAAGTATTGGGGATGTGTGACCATTACACCAACAGAGACTCTAATGACACTGCATTCAAATCCATAGACCTTAATATGGAGTTGGTCACCCCTCATTTATGAGGTCAGGTACTTGGATGAGAAGGCCTGGCTCTCAATCTTCATTCCAGTTCATCCCAAAGGTATTGGATGGGGTTGAAGACAGGGCTCTGTGCGGACCAGTCAGGTTCTTCCACTCTGAACTCATTCAACCATGTCTTTATGGAGCTTGCCTTGTGCACCGAGGCACAATCATGGTGAAATAGGAAAGGTTCCTCCCCAAACGTTGTCCACAAAGTTGGAAGCATGGCGTTGTCCAAAATATATTCAGGCTCACTGTATGTATGCCATACAGTTTACGTTCACACACAAGGTAAAGAGTACTAATTCCATTTGGAATGCTTCTTTTTTCTCGCTTTCTTTAAGTTACAAGATGTAAATAAACAAGAATAATTATTTAGCATTCGCTTGTGCAATCTTTAAGTGCATGCTGGACTGGTCAAGCGTCCCAATACTTTTGTCCATATTGTGTAGGTTCATACACGAGATAAAGAGCACTAAATTAATTAGAATGTTTCTTTTTCACGATTTAAACTCTCAAAGCTCTTCACGATTTAAGTCCATATTGTGTATATTGGATGCACCACTTAAGGTGAAACGGGGGGTGGGAATAAGAAGCGATTCTTCATCATAACTGTGTAGTGAAGGCTTTAGGACCCAGATGGCGCTGCTTGCTCGTTTCAGGGCGAATGGCACCTGTAGCATTCAAAGGGAAGCGGGTGGGCAGTGTGGCTCCTCTCAAGAGTCTGTTCTCTCGTCTCATTCTCCTTGTAGTCCCCGGAGAGTCTCTGTTAGCCCCTTCCGAGAGAACCGAACCGCGGGAAGAGAGGAATTACCACCCCGGGGGTAGCGAGACCTTGAGCGACTCTAAGAGACGCCTCCGTCCGCAGGTAGGAAAAAGGAAGATCTCCCTCTTTAAAATCCCCATTCACTCTCCCAGCAGCTTTCAACCCAACTTTCATCTCGTTCCTTTTCTTTACTTTATCTTCATTCAACCATGCCATTTTAAAACCTACTTTTATCTGCTAAACACTTTTTAAAGTCGTTCCTCTCTGAACGTTATCTGTGGGGAGCAGCTTCACGCACGTCTCGGTCTGGTCTGTTTTGGGTGGAAAATGAGTGTGTTTGATTTTTCCCAGCCTTTTAAATGTATTTTCTCTTACTAAGAGGGATCCTGAAGCAGAAACGTGCTTCCTTGTCACATTTATTGAAGCTGGTTTCCTGTTCTTGTCTCTCAGACACTCGTTGAGGAAGTGCAGGACACAAAACAGTCGCGTTTTGCTTGAAATGTTGCAGCTTAGAAGTGAAAAAGTAAGAAAATGAGCCTTTAGTGACTGGTGGGGTCATTTATGTCATTTTTGTTTCCGAGTGAGTCACTCTGAAAGCTCTCTGATGGACGTTTGAGTGGCTGGGGGACTTTGGTGAGGTTCAGTCCAGGTTCTGCTGGTTTTCTCTGAGCTCTCAGGAGGTCTTCAGTCAGGTAACCGAGAAGCTGTTGTTGACACACAGATATCACTTTAGTCGGCCTATAACTGCTTTAAAAAATCAGAATCGGACAGTTGTTTACATTATATATATATATATATATGTGTGTGTGTAGGTTCTTAGTAGACACACAGATATCCACAGTATTGACAGATAACTTAAAACAATGATCAGAATTAGAATTGAGAAATAAGAAACCTCAGAATTATTTCTCAAAGTGCTATTTATTAATGTGCTTATTGTGCTTTGTAAGAACAGACAATTGACCTGAAATCATACTAATCTGTCTAGATAGTACTCATTTCTCCATTTTATACATTTTTACATATCAGTATCAACAGACCCACAGATAGCGGTTGCGTCGGCATAATTGCTTGAAAAACTGATCGGAATTGGACAGTTGTTTAGAGTTCTCTCGTTTGTCAAAGTGCTATTTAATGGACTGACGTCATGCGGATCTAGTCAGATAGTACTCACAATTTCTACATTTTATTTATTTTTAAATATCCGTGTCAGCAGACACAGATATCAGATTCAATTCTTAAATTAGGAGTGTTCCTGCTGGTTGGCAATGGTAAGAATGGAATGTGTCTGCACTGCTGCACCTTGCATTGTTCTGTTTTGCGTCAAAGCACACAGTGCAGGTGAACCAGTTTTGTAGGCTGGAGTGATGACTGTACATAAACTGTGAGGAAGGCTGGGCTGCTTAAACTGTGTCTTATAAAAGCAGAAATATTGTTTAAATTAGGTGCCATCGTGGTTTGTTTCTAGGAATTTGTTGTTTGAGTTTGCAGTTTGGGTCTTGCATCATGTTTCAGGTCGGCTGCTGAGTAACCGTTGAAGTGCTGCATTCCGGCGGCCTGCACAAAGAGAAAGTCCTGCTGGTGTGTGTTAATGCAAAGTGTGTGGCATCGCTCATTACGCATAATGGGAGTGCGAGTTGAGGTCGAGCGCTCACTTTAGCCACCTGTTGCCACGTCGCTGCCTCAGGGTTGGCCGTATCGGGTGTGGCGCGTTTGTTGTCAGGTGAACTGTTGTATTTGTAATGTGTGACGATCCCTCAGTGATGCTGGCTGACTGCCTGTAATTTTTTCCCACTATACGTGTGCAGACGTGGCTGGTCTATCATGAGTTAATCTGTTGCTCATTAAATGGCAGTGAGGTTTTCTCAGATCATCATTGATCAGTGGTGTTTTCTTCTGTTTTCCCAGCTTTTGGAACCTTCGGCTGATCTGCGAGGATGCGTCTGAGGCGTCGCATATCCCCTCTGAAGCTGGCGGTCCTGGGTGGCACGCTCTTCATGGTGGTCCTGGTGGTCCTGCAGAGGGACGTCGGTAGTGGGACTCAGGACCCATGGTTTCAGGACCTGTCCAACAGAAAGGAACGAATGTTGGAGATGGTCCGAGGGGCCGTAAACAACTTCGCCTTCCAGATCGGAGCTCCTCAGCCTCCGCCGGTGGAGGAACAACCGACCATTGACCAGCAGTGCCCCCCAGGCTTCTACACACAGGCTGATCTCAAACCGTGGATAGAGAGACCGACAGAGGACACAAATAGCCCGGGGGCTGCAGGCAGAGGCTTCCAGAAGGACAATCTTAGCCCAGAGGAAGCCAAAGAGAAGGAGGAGGGCATGACTCGGCACTGTTTTAACCAGTTTGCCAGCGACCGGATCTCCTTGCACCGCAGCCTCGGCGAAGACACGCGCCCACCTGAGTAAGAACACGCGTCACTCCGCAGGCAGCTCACTTCAGTCCTGCTTTTCTTAATCCAGGTTTCAGGGCTGACCACACGCTCTGAATTTCTGTTCTGTTCCAGCTCTCAAGACACCTGAACCCATTAAGAACACCTAATACCTGGAACAGGTGTACTCGGACCTAGATTAGAGCAAAAATGCGAAACATCTCGGGGGCCCCAAGGACTGGGTTAAGAAACTGACTTTACTTACATACACAGATGTTTCATAGCATTATAACTATAGTTGTTTCAGGGTTAAATTATGTAATGATAATCTCCTGCTTATCATCAGTACATATGAATCTCTGGACAACTGCTTGTTTCAAAGAAAAGTCTTTTGGCCACTTAAACAAAAGCACTTTAACTACTGAAATATCACCCCACTCTAATTTTTGTTTCACCGTTTTCCCCGTCCTGATCCATCTATCATAGTTTATTTTTGGAAAAAGTGATCAAATTATGTTTTTCCCTACAGCCTTTTATGAATGTGGCACTAATAGCAAAAAAATCAGTATTGTGATAAATTACTTCACAAAATGCTTTTATGACCACATGGTAGATGTTGTCAGTATACAGACCAACTACAGAGACAGTAAAATAAAGCCTGTTCAACTGAATTTGGTCAGTTTAGAATGTGAAGCATTGTTTTAATGAGGCACTTTATTCCGCTCCCGCTTATCCAGCTCAGATAAACTAAATGTCATGCTAGTGTGAATCAGTTTATCACAGAAGAAATAACGTGAAAAATATAAACTTCGATTAATCGAACCCCGTTCTGGCCGCAGGCGCTCTGTGAACCAAAGACAAGAACGTGCTGAAAGTGAACAGAAAGTTTATGTTTAACAACAGAAAGATGAAACGGTTGGTAAGAGTATCTTTATGTGTAATTCAGTTCATCACGTCTAAAATATCACCTTAGCGCAAAGCATCTAGGAGCAAACCCAGCGGTCCGAGCCGGCCCTAATCCCAGGCTTGAGATGCCTTGTATGCATGGGAACCATTATATTAGGGGGCGGCTTTTAAAAACACAACTGGCTTCCTGCTGCGTCACTTAATTGCTTGACACCGCTGGAAAAAAAAAAGTGTGTGTGATATATATATATATATACACACACACACACACACACACACACACACACACACACAACGGATCAAAAGTTTTAGAACTCCCCAATTTGCAGAAAGTTCTATGTTGCAGAAGTTCCCCCAAGTGTGCGGCTCTTATAGTTTGCTTTGCTTTCACTCTTCTGTCCAGTTCATCCTAAAGCAGCTCAATGGGGTTTAAGTCTGGAGACTTCTGGCTGCTCTGTGTTCTCCAGCTCTCCATCCTGTTCTTTTTTCTAAGGTAGTTCTGGCAGAGTTTGGGCTTATTTTTTGGGTCACTGTCTTGCTGGAGGAAGAACCCGACCAACTAGGCACATATCAAAGGAACTGTATGGAGCTCCAGAATTATTTCCCACTTCTGGATAACCATCTGATTTTTAAACCTCTCGCAGTTCTGCTCTGTCCTTTCTACCATTCCATACCATTCATTGGACTTGAACTGTTTGAATTTCTATGAAAAAAACACTGGGGTGCTCTGAAAGTTTTGACCGGTAGTGTATATGAAAAGCCAAGACGGAAGAGCGTGACATTTCTGTATATTTAATTTAGTCTTGTTAGGTGGTTCTGTTTGGTATATTTACGCATGAACTCTGAGATTAACAGTACTGTGTTGACTCAAAGGCTGGAGCTGACACTTTGTGAGTGCTGGACAAACATTCAGTGATAACGGTATTTACTATTCTCAGTGATGCTTGTGAGTGAAGGGCCTGCTGAACAAGCTTTCACCAGCGGCATGGTCACCAGGATCAGGAGGAGGAACTGCTCCAGCTGTAGACACGTTTCACTCCGCTGTGTTTTATCGACGTGTGGAGTTGAGTGTCATGAGTCAGCGGCCCGAGTCCTGAGGATTAGGCCCTGTCCTCGGCTAAATTGCGTTGTTAATGTCACGGTTGGAGCCAGCGCTGTAATATGGGAATGCGTGAAAGCAGTTTGTGCCAGCTGGCGGGGTCTCATGCCACATGGCTCTCCTGGCCTTCATTCATTGTTGGCTTTAGCAGCAGTCTTTAATCAAACCACCACTTTAATGTTGATTTATCACTGAACATAGCATTCAAAAAAATAAGCAAACAATTCATCTAATATACTTCGTACTTCAAATGCAGTTGGTTGTCCAAGGCATGTCTGCTGTTCTTGTTTTGCACTGGACAATTAGGCTTATGTTGCTAACAAGTAATAGAACTTATACACCACTGTACACACTGTTATCTGAAACAATCGGTGAATTGCTGTAACTGTTTTTTAGGGTTCAACATACAGTACTGTGCAAACTTTTTAAAGTAGTAACTTTCTGCCAGTAAATACACAGATTGACTTTAGAATAAATGCTAACATACAGGAAAGCTTTAAAGAATATCAAGATTTGTTTTGTTTGTTAAAAAAAAATAAAAAATCAAATTTTTGTGAGCTGGTTTGAAGGACACTGTTCGGTTCCAGATTTCATCTTGATGCTTCCAGTCTTTGCATTGATTTGTGAAACTCCATCAGCAGCTCCTGATTTAATCCAATAAAGTATCAATAGATTTTTTTTTTTTCGTGACAACAAAAAGTAGAAATAATTCCTAAATCAAGAAGAAGACTTGAGCTGATTACAAAGACTTTAGCGTCATTACAGTCTGGCAGCTAGTGGCCGTGTGTGAATTATCATGACACTGCGTTGTGGGCATCGCACTGCTTCACTTGGTGAATGGGTTAAATGCAATGAAAGAATTTTCGATTGTTCACACTCTGTGCTGTGCTGTGCTGTGGTGTGCTGTGGTGTGGTGTGGTGTCACGTGACTATATGGGGCCACAGTTTGGTTCAGTTAACTGCATGGCAGTGTTTAGTGCAGAAACATTGTAAGCTGTTTTATTTGCTGTCAGTGCAACAGTGGTGATATAGTAGCTCTATCAACAGCTACAGCTTGTTTTGCAGATGCCAGGATTTTGGCAAAACTGCTCATTTCATTGTTTTATTACTGTAATTGAGAAGGGGCTCCTGAATATGGGGTTGGGATTTTCAGGCTCTTGGGTGTTCTTTGCTTTTAGTTATTGATGGTCTGGTTTATGTCCAACAGTCGCTGGACACCAAAGGTTTTGGGTAAAAAGTTAAACCGTTATTAGTCCCACAAGTGAGGAAATTTTCATTTTTCTTTTCTATTCTAAGTATCGTTTTTAACAATGATTAACCCCTAGATTCCTGTGTGTAGGTGTGTAGAGCGGAAGTACCGGCGGTGTCCTCCTCTCCCCACGACCAGCGTGATCATAGTGTTCCACAACGAGGCCTGGTCCACTCTGCTGCGCACCGTCTACAGCGTCCTGCACACGTCACCGGAGGTCCTGCTTAAGGAAATCATAATGGTGGATGACGCCAGTACAGCAGGTGGGTGCAGCTTTATCAAAGTCTCAGATAAGACTTCAGCTCCGTTTGATCTGTGGAGATGGATCTTCAGCCTCGGTTTATTGAGGCAGCTCTGCCCCAACTGCAAACAAAGCAACTTTTACAGTGTGAGATGTCTGCTGGGACAGTTAAGAGTTCTGGGCGATACGTTATCTATAGTGGTTTTTCAGTTTTAACACAAGATTGATTTTCAGTTACAGCACTATTGATTGATAGATTTGAAGAAGTTATTGGATGTGAATGGCAGGTTAATGTTTTTAGTACTGTGTAATGGTCTATTGTGTGTTTTTTTTTTTTTTTATTTGTTTTGTTTGAAAAAACAAAAATAAGTTGTTTCAGACGTCAAAGGAATTGCTTTAATGTAGCACTGTCACTCTGGAAGAATGGATTCAGTCACTTTATTCATTCAAACTTTGGTTGTATGCAAGTTCACATATGATGTTTTGTTTAAGTAAAAATAAGTGCGTATCTTCTACAAATTCTAATACACACTTGTGAATTATTTTCTGAATTGAACATACTGTAGAAAGAAGTAACAAAAAACGGTGACCAGTGAAAAAAAAAAAGCCACATTTTATATTTATTTTTTTCTAATAAGTGTATCGCAACAAATCAAAAATTGTTAGCAGAATTGTTAGCAGGTTAGCAGAAAAATGCAAGTTTAGGTTTGTTCCCTGTAGAGGATGTGTAACAGTTTTCAGTTTTGCACAAGCCCATTCTATTCCATGCTAAATCCAGGCTATATGTTCAGGCATGGTATGAAGCTTATATTAGTGCGGTTCATATCAGGAACGTCACATAGCTTTTCTGCTCCTGGAGAAAATTGTAACAGAGAATGCACATCTCATGAATGAAATAACACACTCAAATAATGAAACGCATATCAGAGAGCAACCGGTTAATGAGATTAAAGATGCCCCAACACCTCCATTCCTGCCACAATCCCTCATGCGACAAACACTGGAGTGTGGGTCTAGATTTTCACCTCACTGTTTTGCAGTTCCTTTTATTCTTATTGTGTTCACGTATTGCATTCATAATAATAATAATAATAATAATAATAAAGGTAATTACTATGGATAATTTACACATCTTGAATTATAAAAATGCAGAGCTTATAATTAAAATGTTTCCGAGGTAAACTGTCTCGGTGTCAAACGTGAACTGTGTTTTCCGAAACCCTGGACTGAACTGAGTCATGAAACGGGTGAAACCTTTTATTTTTACAGCTTGGTTATCTTAATTTCTTGTTTTACTGTCTTTATTAATACAAAATAATTCAAAAACATGCAAAATATGTCTGTCTTCTTTGCCTGTCTTATGCCTTCCTGAGTCTGTGGTGGTAAATTCTCTGAAAGGGGAAGTTTGTGTATGAACATACCGGGGTGAAACGTGGCTTTACCCACAGTAAGCATTTTTATTCCCCCCTCACAGCTGAAGCCTGCACACAGGATGACTATTGTATTACGTTCTGACGACCTTATTGCTTCCCTGAACTAAGTCTCTTTTTTTTTTTTACTACCAGGACCTGCGTTTGTGTAGGTTGACTTTCTTCACTCCTGGTGATGGTCTGGGATTTTTGTGTTATCCTTGAATTAATATAAAGAACTCTTGTCCACCACACATCCGCCTGTGAGATGAATACATTGTATACGTGACAAGACAGTGTCATGTTCGAGGTTTTGCTGCATTTGCTGGCAAGCGCTTACAGGCAAGCGCTTACACTGTGAAAGCTTCAGCTGCGCTCAGAACAGGATATGGCCTAATAATACTTTTTTTTTTTTTTTTCTTCTAGTACTGATGCAGAAACCTAATACTGGCTGATACTTAATATTTTACCTTTTAAATGAGCTATTTTCAGTCAGTGCATTAAGGAGCCAACCCTTATGAAACGCTCCACTACCCTCCACTAACAAGACTTTTTTTTTTTTTTTCATTGAACTTCTATCAGCAAAAACAAATGACTTGTGGTGCTGATGTGGGCAAACAGAGAGTTTCTTTATTTAGAATAAATAAATTGTAATATAATACTTCTGAACAGTACTTCAGGTACAGGGATCTATTTAGACGTTTTGAATTTTGAGAATATTGCAACTTTATTCGCCTTAAAAGACTGAAAGGGGGAATAAAAAAATCTAAACTGACAAGCCATGGGCTTCACAGCTAGGGTATGCAAATCAGCCTTGTGCATTAAACAGGCTGCTGTTATTGGTGATGGTTTTTTTTAAACACTGTCTCTCTGTGTGCTCTTGTGGGCTCTGCTGCAGGTCATTTGCACTCTCAGCTGGACGAGTTTGTGCAGAAGCTGAAGATTGTTAAAGTCGTGCGCCAGCCAGAGAGGAAGGGGCTGATCACAGCGCGGCTGCTGGGCGCCAGTCACGCCCAGGGCGAGGTCCTAACCTTCCTGGATGCCCACTGTATGTAGTACATATCAGTTCACACTGACCAAACCTGTGTATTTCTCACTAACTGTACCCAACCGTACCAAAATGCTGAGTGCTTGCGGAAAAGAAGTGTGTGCAGTACAACCAAGGGCCCGAGAAAATGATATTTAAAGCCGGTTTATCTGAGCAATATGTTTGTAAAACCTAATATTAGCATGTAAGCAAATAATATGAATACAGTAAATTATTTTTTTATGTAAATCTGTGTTTGCTCATCATGACAGCCCAGTATCACATTGTTGTTCTCATCAAATATCTCAAATACATGGTTTAGCTCAAAATATCAGTATTTATTGATTCTGGTAAAATAATAGATTGTCAATATAGGATGATATTATTGGCCAACCTTAATGGTCAGTGGGGCTCTGATAGTAAAACTGTTCCCAGTTTTGTCATGTAGGGATTTGTTATTGAATAAAACAGCAATATACAACAATAATATCTAACAACCAACAGGTATTCTACTAATAAGTGTAGATATATCGATGGTAGACTGGAGAATTAGGAGAATTCTAGATCTTTTATTCTTTATTGAATTTTTGGGAGGTGGGACATGAAGTTATCAGTATTTTAATATACTGTATTTATATATGGATGGTAAATTCATGATTTGATGAGATATTCTTGACATTAATGTTATGGTATTTTCATACTCAGCACAGCATTCCCAGTTCTAAATGTAGTTATAATGTAGTAGTATCATAACAGAATAGTTTAATGTTTGTATTCACCGCTACATTTGTTTAAGGTTTTAAATTTGTTGGGTTTTTTTCGTGTTTTTTGCATTTCCCATTGCATCCAAAAAAAAAAATTCAAAAGAAAAAATTTATTTAACATCAAAAAAATTTTTTTGCCAGAAACCTGCTCTTCTGGTCCACATTCTGTAAAACTTCTGACCTTTTTTCTTCTTGCATACCGATGATAGCTGAGGACACAAAACGTTTAGTGGTACAAAAGAATAGAGTAGGGCAGGAACGTGGATAGAAAAAAAATGAAAGCTCCTCAGGGGTCACTGGCGATTGTTATTCAAGGAATGATTTGTTGAAACTAGTGAAAATGGCAGTGGACCAGTGAACGCTTGTTTTCTTGATCAGGTATTATGTACTTTTGTGCCACTGAATGTCACTGATGAGGACAGATTTGTTCCTTTGTGAGTTCACTTGCTCTTTCCAGTAGAGGCTGACTACTCTCTACCTACTATTGTTAACGCTTTGTTCCTCTGTGCAGTATGACATTGTGAATTTACTCAACTGTTACCCTCCCTATGACAACCCCCTGACCTGGGCAGGTCTTCAAAACCTGCAGAGCAAGTGATTACAGTTTAAATGGTGACATGACATTCTTGTGTTAACCAAGCCCAAACTGACACTAGACACTGTGCCGCTGCAACAAACTGAACTGTAGCTTTAAAAAACTGCAAAAAAATGCCACTGCATCTTCTTTTGTGAAATTTTCATGTATTATTTCTTTAATTTATTCTATTATATTTTATTCTATCCTTGTAAAGCACATTGAATGACCTTTGTGTATGATAATTTAGTATATAATTATTTGACAGATGTGCAGTATTTCAGTTAAACACCGGATGGATTTAAGCTGTTTTTAGGTTAAGAAACACTTGTGGACTACGTAAGCACTGATGTACGTTGCTCTGGATAAGAGCGTCATCCAAATGGCGTAAATGTAAATGTAAATATGAACTTGACTTTAATTCTAGGTGAATGCTTCCATGGCTGGCTTGAGCCACTTCTTGCCCGGATATTGGAAGAGCCAACGGCGGTTGTTAGCCCTGATATCACCACCATCGACTTAAACAGCTTCCAGTTTAACAAGCCAGTGTCCACCGCGCGCGCCCACAACCGAGGCAACTTCGACTGGAGCCTCACGTTTGGTTGGGAGGGCATTCCAGACTACGCACAGGTGCTGCGTAAGGACGAGACCTACCCTGTGAAGTGCGTCTTATACACTCATGTTAACACGTGTACTCACACACACACACAAACACACACACACTTTATAGGTCCGGTAGATAAGGACGCCCTGCCCAGTGGTTTGCTGAACTCTTCTATTTACAAAGTTACTATTGCTTTCTTCTGGGCACAGGATCTCATTTATTTGATGTGTTTGAAGCAGGGCAGATATTTACACCACTCACAACCATTTGGATCAATTACAGATTCTTTGTGAAATCTTATCGTTCACATAGTGAAACATAATATTGAGGGGTCTCTGGTTATTCCCTGCATGATGATGTCATAAAAAAAATTATAATACATTTTGAAGAGAAAATATAAAGAAACAAGCATGTTCCTTTATAGAAAGACATTTGTGTCTTTAGTGTATTTATTTAGTGTGAAATCAAAATTCAACTATAACATTGTCCAAACCATTTAAAAGACGAAATTTGGATTTGCCCATAATCTATAGTTGTAATTTAGTGACATTTGTCCACTGATCTCAGAGTATTCTGATATGTTCTATCCATGTTGCTGCCTTATTCCATATGTTTCTTTGTAGATGTGTCTGTTAGATGTTGCTAGTGGCTTATTATACAGTTTAGAAGGGATTGTTTAAGCTGTATGTATTCAGTTATTTCTGTTTTGGCAAAAAAAAATGCCTCTATTTTAGACATATTTTCCTTTTATTCTTTTCTAATCCGAAAGTCATAACAGTTTTTAGATGGATGCTTTTTAGAGTTTATACTTAAGGGTCCATTTTCATTGGTCCAGACCAAATGATAAATTGTTGAACTTAGCTTTTTGAACATCAGACCAAAGGATGTGATGATAAGAGATCTGGGAAAAACAAACTGACTGGGCAGATTTTGTAATGCGCATTTCATGATGACCACTATGATAAGGTTCACCAATAAGGCCACTGAGGCGTCGCAGTTCTCCGTTCTACCAGGACTTGTTAGTTTTGTTTATGTCTTGTGATGTGCAGGAGCAGTAAGCCTCTAGAGTCTGTGTGTAAAAACATAACATAACATAAATAAAAAGAGATGTACCATTGGCGACAGTAACCGTGATTTACTCGGTCCGTTTAGACAAGCTTGGCTATATTTCAACACCACCAGAATTAGTTTGAAAGCAAAACAGTCTGCTCAGGTGGAATTAGACCATGTAGTTCATCAAGGCTAGGGTTCTTATGGCAGTGTTCTCATATGCTCTAATGAACCACACTAACAAAATAATTGCATCAGGGTTTTTGTCTTTTCAATACAACACCTCCCTTTCAGCCTGACCCTGCCCTTAATGACCATTATTTTTGTTTACATTAATAGTTTAACCATACACACTAATGTTACCAACAGTAAATAGAAGCTGGTAGTTTGCATCATTGACTATTATTCTAAAGCAATCGCTTGTTTTGTATTTCAAGGCATTAACAGACCCCACTCGGTTCTGAATGAAGGACCCAGCTGGACCTTCTCTTAAGCAGTTTGACTTAATCAGACTTCATTATACCACATAGATGGGGGCCTTAATTTGCTCACTGGATTTCACCTGGTTTTTTCCTGGATTTGTGAGCGTCCAAGAAGAGCGGACACGGTCATAGGGGCTCCATATTAAAGTCTATTGATTTGAATACAATGTCTATTGATTTGAGTACAATTGATTTTGAATACAATTGGGACGCCATTACACTGTTGGTGTAATGGTGTCCCAATATTTTTGTCTATGTATTTTTACACTATGTACCAAGAATCATGCTGATCAGTGGAAGTTATTGAATCAAATTAGACCTGTTCTGAAGTTATTTGGCACCTCTTAAACTTTCCTTCTCCTCCTTTTAGAACTCCGACATTTGCTGGTGGCCTCTTCTCTATTTCCAAAGCCTACTTTGAGAAAATTGGAACCTATGATGACCAGATGGAGATATGGGGTGGTGAGAACGTGGAGATGTCCTTCAGGGTGAGTGAATTTATTTTCTTTTTAGTGACACTGCTGTGGAAGCTACTGCATACAATGGGAGATTTTTCGGACAAAATGTTGCTCAAAGAAATTAAATGTCCGTAGGTGTGGCAGTGTGGTGGACAGCTAGAGATCATCCCGTGCTCTGTGGTGGGGCACGTGTTCCGCACCAAGAGCCCACACACCTTTCCAAAGGGGACCGAGGTCATCACCCGTAACCAAGTACGACTGGCTGAGGTGTGGATGGATGACTATAAGCGCATCTATTACCGACGCAACCAGAACGCAGCCAGGATGGCTAGAGAGGTGAATGACTCCTTGATCTGTCATATTTTGTGAATGAAGGTCTAAAGTGTGGGCAAAATTCAACTTTTAAGATGCTAGTACTTTTACATACTAATATTGGGTTTTTTTTTTGTTTTTTTAAATGCTGCTTCAAGTGGTGTAGCTGAATTCACTTTTCACCTTGGTTTAATGGCACACCAACCGCTTGTATAGTCTCAGTAGAATGGCATGTCCTGTGAAGGACGCTCTGGAGAAGCTGATAGCTGAAGTTCACCATGCCCAATACAGAGCATCTGCCGTAAAGGGTATAAAGGCCCCCCGGGGGTAGAATTGTGCTCTCTAGTGTGTTGTTCAGGTCATATACTCAATTAAGACCCTTGATTTAAGAAACATGATTAAGCAGTGTTTACTATCTTTTGGTCAGCTTTGCAACATACTCCCATTCATTTTTTTTAGATAACTAGCAGAAACCGCCTAAAGAAGCCTTGATATTGCTTAACTTCACATGGTTTTGTTTTGTAGAGCTAGTTTAGATTGAGACATTTCATTTGCACAGTGCTAACTGATGAAATGGAGCTGCTGTAAACTTTAAAATATCATCTTCATCTTGGGTACAAGATTGACTTTCCTCTAATCTGTTGCTTTAACATTTACTGTGTTCTAAATACTTGACACGTCACCATAAATAGGTTTGCCACCAATCTGTGAAATACGGATTTGTTCCGTATTTGAAAGGTAAAAGATGCTTCGTATTGAATCTGTATTTTTGCAAAACCATGACAGAAAATGACAGATTAGTCCACTAATGAAGATTGCATGAGGGTAAACTCGCAAGACGGCGAGGGACTTTCCGCGATGGAAGCAGTTGACAGAACTGTGACGTCTTTACCAGAAAATCTTGCTGGTTAATGTCCAGTTATCAGTCCCTGATTTAAAGCTCTAGCACAATTTCATTTTGAAGCAAGAGAACAATCTAAAGCGTAGTAGAAAGTCCATTTCTGAATAGTTGAAGGGAAACAGAATGAATTTTGAAAGATTAAAACATTCACCTTGTCTTGTATTCCATGTTGTTTGAGGATCTGAACCTAAATGTCCTAAATAGAAGAAATTAGGAGAGGGGACAAACTTTTTTGCCACTGTAACAGGAGTTTTGGTTCCACCTAACGCAGCTTGTTTTGTGTTTGGTCTTGCAGAACAATTTCGGTGACATCTCCGGCCGGCTGAAGCTTCGAGAAACTTTACAGTGCAAGAACTTTTCCTGGTATTTGGAGAACATCTACCCAGAAGCTTTTGTTCCTGATCTTAAACCTGTTCAATATGGCGCAGTAAGTCCTTATGTTTCATTATACTCGACTTTCTCAGTCCTGGTCCTTGCGCTACATGGTCTCAGCTGTTTTCTGCCTTAACCTTTAGAACATGAGTGGCATGCCGGCAGCACAACAAATGGTGAATTGTTGTCATACGGCAAAACAGCTCCCTGCATTGAAGTTTCCCCGCTTTGTGTTTATGTGCGAGGTGTCAGACATCATGCTGAGCTTTATTTGTTGTTCTTGTAGAACCAAAGTTATTGTAGTTTAAAAACATGTAATAATAATAACTGCTACTGGGGTTTTAAAATGGCATCACACAGAAATGCCCATAAAGAAAAAAAACACCCACATTTCTTTTTATTAAAGGTCTTAAAACAAACAGAAACACTCTGGAGAACTTTCAGGAGTTGAACCCTGGAGAACTTTCACAAGTGGTTGGGGAAAACCCTGCAGAGGTGGGGGGTCTGAAGTGCAGCAAATGGCGAGGGTGTAGCAGAGCAAACACCAGCTTTAGAGCGTTTTTATTTGGTGAAATACGATTTTACCAATCTACTCTTATGGGTTAACTCGGCTGATCCAGTTCATGAAGAGCTTGGTAATCAGTAGATGAACTGGATCAGGTGTTTTGAGGCAAAGAATATTGGGTCCTCAGGATTAAGAAATACTAAACCATACCAAAATAACCTCTGTTTAGTGCTTTCAGTCTGTTGTGTTTTTATGCCACCATATAGCTCAAGAACTTGGGCTCTCAGAGCTGCCTGGATGTGGGGGAGAATAACAATGGAGGAAAACCAGCTATAATGTATACATGCCACAACATGGGTGGAAACCAGGTATGGCTTCAATATAATGAAGTTCCTTCTTGGTTTTACAAATTGACTAGATACTACATTAATTATCATTCAAAAGTTTGGAATAACTTATTACTATTGGAATAATATTAAACCAGTTTGGTTGCAGCTAAACGTGGACAATATTTGGAATCTGGACGTTGTCTGTATAATAGGGAGCCATGAAGAAAAGTTAGTGAGAAGCTGTAGATTTGAAAATGTCTGGGAACATTTGTAGCATGGAGAATTTTTAAAGTCCATTTCAAATATGGGGATTAGACCTGCAGACAAATAATGAACAATAAAAAAATATTGTTCAAATATAATTGAACCATCTTATTTACCGTGAAACAGCTTGTTTTACAGTTAATAATGTTTGTTATCAAAATAAAGTGCAAACAGTAGAAACCTTAGTGATACAAAAGTACCTGGAAATACTGTAAGACTATTTATCTTAAGAGACCCAAACGAATCCCAGATTAATCAAGTTAAAGAAGTGAATACAAAGTGAAACCCAGTTTATTTTCTTCTGAGAAGTGCAACAGAAATATAAGTTAAATGCAGACGACACAATATGTGTGACGGACTGTATATAAAAACAAATGATTCCAAACTTTTGAATGGGACTCGCTGGTCTGCACCTGTAGTTTTGAAATCTGTGCTCAGTGATGCATTAATTATTGTTCTTTTCAGTACTTCGAGTACTCCTCACACAAGGAGCTCAGGCATAACATAGGGAAGCAGCTCTGCCTGCATGCCAGCCCTAACCCACAGCACGTGAGAATAGAGCTGTGCCAGCTGAAGGGGCGCGGCACCAGAGTGGCTCCCGAGCAGGAGTGGGTCTTGACTGAGGTATGTGCTGGATAGGAGCGCTATTTATTCATCACATCCATGCTGCTGCTTCTTAGTCTTTTATTACTTCATCAATTCTGTCTTCTTAAACACTGGTCTGTTCTGGTTCAGCTGATACATCTCCACTAGAAATCGCACTTTAAAATATCTCAAACAAACAAACAAATAAATAAATAAATAGACATGTTTAACATAGATAAGCATCTACAAGAGCGGCAAACTCATTGCATCTCATTGCACAGACCGTTCCTGTAGAGCTCAAATTCCTGGTGAGAAATTTGCAGACTCCTCACATCCCAGAGGCAGGACCTCATGCATCCATTCAGGACCAGTTTACCAAAGTCATCTTGGTTGTAAAATCGTCTTATCTGGTAGAGAGAGTGTTCAGCATCAGCTACCATTTAAGAGTCATTTTGTGCCTTGGTACTTTTGGGAATCTCCTTCAGCTCATATCCCTTTTCTCTTCGCTCACACTTCCCATACAAAAAATTATTTTTTGAGCAGAAGCACTAAATAGCATTTAGCTTTACACTGAAATGGAAAATTCCAACCTCTGATTAAAATGGGATGTGACCTTAAAAGACCCATATCCTACCATTTCTATGTTGCTTTTTTTTCTTTGTGGTTCACAAACCTATCTGTGTAGGTTTTTGTATAAAAAAACATTTTACATTCCAGCTTTTCTTTATTCCTTAGAATTAAACAGGCTGTTTTAGTACCGTGCTTTTGAGACCGTATATCAGTGACCTCTGCTCTGATTGGCTGCCCTGTATTGTGCCTCGTTCAGAAAGCAGACCAGGCTGAAACACTCATTATAACTCTGTTATGAATGGACGAGACTAAACTGCTCTATAGCAAGATATATGGAAATATGTTGACTTTCATATCGTCATGAAAACTGAATTTCAATCAGGCTGTTTGCAGCGTAGGTTCCATATAAAGATTCTGGACTATGATTTGAATACTACAGTGTAAACACATTAAAAGTGTTAACATTTGAATTTTTTTAAAAAGTGAGTAAAATGTCGTTTTAGCTGATGTGACCTCACCGAATGTGATTTGGTGCTTTACATGGGAATGGAATATCAATAATAAACTTTATTCATTTACTTAGTTACTAATCTGTCTATCCATTTGGTTTAGGTTGGGGAGGAGCGGGGCAGGGAATACTAACTTGTCCAAAAACACTTGTAATTCATTATAATCAAATCTCAGATTTCAAAATTGCTGGATCAGATCGATGCACTGAAGCATTTTCTTTCACCCCTCCATCCTACTGACCTCTTTTTTTTCTTTTGTACTCTTTACAGGAGCATCTAGTAAAGAACCCCTCCTCTGATAGGTGCCTCCATCTGAAAGATGACCAGGTAATCATGAGCCCCTGTAACAGAGAAGATCAGCACCAACACTGGGTCTTCAGTTGACCCCTGTATCAGTCCACCTGAGGAGCAAGGATGTCTGCACCCGAGAAACCCCAGTGGAAGCTACAACTCAAACTCTTGTGCTTAAATACATACTAGAGTTCACTCGTTGTCTGAGTGGACGGATGCTGCGTGGCGGTTTATGTCCATGCAGTGGAGCGACCAAAGACCTATGAATGTGTTGAAATGAGACTCAGGGAGGACGAGTGGAGGCCCGGCCTTTAAAAGTGAATAGATTGTGGGAGTCCCTCACCTGGCAGCAGAATTGTTTACCTGTGGTCGCCGAACGTGCAGAATCATCCTTCGTGTCCGAGCTACTACTTTTAAAGATGCTGACAGTCTTATTTATATTGTTCAATAGTCTGTGATAAGGAAATATTTTAGAGAATTATAGTAAAGCCAGCCAGGTGGCCTTTATCTTGCCAACACGACGATACCATAAATGTCATAAAATAATAATCAGCTGTGCGAAACAGGACGTGGGCTGCCACATGCCAAGATTGCAGTATCTATTAGTCATGACCCTGTGGAGATTTTAAAGTCCTGTGAAGATTTTAAGGTTGTTAAGCCAAAAAAAGAATCGTGTAATTATAATGGAAATGGTCCTTTACCTCTTCTCTTGTGGGTCAAGTTAAGGATTTTAAATTAAGTTGTTTCTGGAAAATAAGCTAACATGAAATCAAACGTTCCAGACTTTTTATACATTGCTGCCCATAACTGAGCTCCCAGTTTTTACTGGAGACGACATTAAACAAACTTCTTGTTTTAATAAATGCCAAAGAATTGTTACTTTTTACAGGTCTCGTATCATTCCTGTATATCCTGTACGAGACTGTAAGCCATGTGGAGGGTGTTCTCCGTCAGGGTTAATAAATAATGGAGTGGACTTTTTCACCTAGTCAGAGATTGCAGTTAATTTACAACAATAATGGCCCCTTTTTTTCTTCTCCTCTTCTTCTAGCAACTGACTGCAAAGTCGCCTACCCTTTTTCCAACTCTACAAATGAGTCGAAGGGGTGTTGTGGCGTAATGAGCACCTTCGTCACAGACAGCCAGACAGACGTACAGATAATAACCATGAGACATATTAATCGTTTATAGACTAACAATAAGAGACAAATCGACTGAGATTTTTGGAGACAGTTCACTAACAACCTACACACAACAGTAAACTCCAGTACTTGAGTAGTATATGTACATATGTGTGTGTATATGTACAGGTGCTGGTCATAAAATTAGAGTATCATGACAAAGTTGATTTATTTCAGTAATTCCATTCAAAAGGTGAAACCTGTATATTAGATTCATTCATTACACACAGACTGATG
>JBBJLR010000139.1:4329833-4363176 GCA_037577145.1 Brachypetersius gabonensis | reverse complement strand
TGACTGGAGGCCCTGAGCAGAAACCTGGACCCAAACCTGTGTCCTTCTAACCATCTCACAAAATACTGACTACTTTTTAGAAAAAAGAATTCTTGATACTTTTTACTGCTTGCTTGTTTGTTTGCATTTATTCTAATATTCAGCTGTTTTTGTTGGCAGAAAGAAGCCACTGCTGATATAAATGACTTCAAACAATTTGCACGGTTGCCTAAGACAGTTGCACAGTACTGTATGTACATATGTATTGCAACCATAATAACACTGACTTTTTCAAATACATAAGACTTTTACATATGGAGTAGATCCCCCTTTGCAGCTGTAACAGCTTCCACTCTTCTTGGAATGCTTTTCACAAGATTTGGAAGTTTCTGTGGGATTTTTTGATCACTTATTCTGTAAAGGATTTATGAAGTCAGGCACTGATGTTGGACGAGAAGGTCTAGCTCCGTTCCAGTTCATCTCAAGCTGTTAAATGCAAAAGGTTTTCCCCCCAACTGTGTTCCCAAAGTTGGAACCATGTCCAAAATGTTTTGCTATGCTGCAGCATTAAGATTGCCGTGCTCTGGAATTAAGGGGCCATTTGAATTCAAAACGTAAAAAACAGAAGTGTTCCAATCCGCACTGCTCTTTATTTTACACACACTGGGACGACAGATGGCAGTCTACGCTTTGTGCAAGGTAAAATGACGTTTTATGAAATATACTACTTCCGAAACGTTACCTAAATCATTCTGAGCCGTGTTTGTCCTCTCCGCAGGTGACACGACCCCTGTTAAAAGTTGCAGTGCCGCAACTCTAAGTATATCTCTTGGCTGAAAGTGTGTCTGAGTCAGATCAGCCCTCACTGCACCCTCAGTGATGGGGCATCAATTCACTCTAACGAACCGACTCTTCCGTTCAAATGAGTCGAGCTCCCGAGTCACTAATCAGCTCAGTGAGTCCGAGCTACATATTCCGCGAAATCCCTCCAAAATTCAGATTCAGATTCAGTCTCTGCACTGAGGCTGTAAATGGAACCAGACATCTAAGAGAAACAATAGAGTGTTATGAAGGATACCCGAGACACTGATATATTTTGAGATACAGACGTGGACTAAAGCATTTTTTCTTTTTCTCTCAGCCCATCAGGCCGGATATGGTGTGTGGCGGGGGGTGTAGACAAAATAGTGTCCAAATAATAAATAGTGGCTTTTGGATTTAGCGCTATTTTAGCATCATACACACATACACACGTGTATATATGGTGTAATTAAAAGTATAGGTGTAATTAAAGTCTATGTTTGCATTACATGTATATAATAATATAATTGTTGATATAATTAATTTCAGAAATTCGCAAATTGTAAACATTTGTAATCCTTCTGTGACACAAACTCAGGAAGAGGAAACCCCCTACAGCCTGAAACTCAGGAGAGGGAAAATATAAAGTGTTTTTGCGTTGTAAAAAAAAATATTCATTATTAAATTAAGATTTTATTAAAAGTCCACAGCGAAAAGCAGAGGTTCTGGAACTTTAAAAAGAAGAGTTCAATTGTTTCGAATTGTGAATCGATTCTACAGACGGTTCAAATTAACGAGTCTGTTCGAATGAAGGAGCTTGTTCACATAAAGGAGTCGGTTCTTGAATAACATGCTACCAGTATCGGTGCTTTGAATGTTGTGGTCAGAGAAACCTGCTCGGCTGCTCGTCTTTTAAAACGATTTTGTGTTTTTCCTGACTCCAAACACTTCACACTTCACTGAGGGACAAGGCAGGGTTTATGCCTTCGTTACGAAGTTTTTTTTTAGCTTGCTGATTCTGAATCTTATCTGCAGCAGCAGTGGGGGCTGTCTTCTGAGATTAGCTCGGTGTTTCGCTGGCTTTGCACTGTAGTATTTAACAGCTTCTTATAAAGGAGCAGCACCTTTAACTGAGCCAAACGACCTCTCTTGCCTATTTTTTTGCGGGGTTTTTTTCGTTTTCAGTTTGAACTCGTTTTCTAGGGCCTAAATTGTCTCTAAAACTTATTAACTTGCCCAGGTTATGTTAATGTGTTCTGTGTTTTTTTTTTTAAAATGACAACAAACCCTCTGTCTCGAACTCGGTCTGAGGTGTTCAGGGAGCTGAGGAAGGAGCTGTATGATGATGATGAATTTCGTCAAATTCCTCACCTATTTGTCATTCTGGGTGCCTCGGTAAGACCTTTATTTATTTTACATCTTGTATTTACTCGTCCTGATATGCTTGCATTCGCACCTAAACCTTGTTTATTGCATAAACACCTGCGCACATCCCATTCTTTCTTTACTGCTCCACCACACTGCTTTCCATAAGGAGTACAGTATTTGGACAAAAATATTGGGACACACGTGTTTTTCCAGAGAACCGTACTTCCAGTGAAGGGCAATCTTAATGCTTCAGAATGCCAAGGCATTTGGGGCTACACCATCCGCCCAACTTTGTGGGCCCAGTTTGAGGAAGAACCATTTCTGTTCCAGCATGTCTGCGTCCCAGTGCATAAAGCAAGCTCCATAAAGACATGGTTGGATGGAGAAACGTGACTGGCCTGAACAAAGCCCTGATCTCAACTCAGTCCAACACCTTTGGGATGAACTGGAACGGAGATTGTGAGCCACTTCAGTGCCTGACTTTATAAATGCTCTACAGAATTAATTGGCTGAATTAAGTTTCCCACAGAAACACTGCAAAATCTTGTGGAAAGCCCTCCAAGAACAGTGGACGCTGTTATAGTAGCAAAGGAGCGGGGGCCAACTCCATATTAAAACCCATGTATTTGAATACAATGTCATTAAAGTCCCTGTTGCTAAATCAGCAGGTGTCCCAATACTTTTGTGCATATAGAGTGTTATCAGTGTTGCTAATATGCCGAGGTTAATACAAGAGTTCTGTGAGGAACAGATGTGCCCTCAGGACTTATTTTGCAGATTCTCTGCAGCCTGTTCGGTTTGGTTACAGTGATGTCGCTGAATAGTCCCGATTTTGTTTTGGGAGCGAGGCCAAGGTCTTCACCGACCTATTTTTTGCACAGTGTGATGTAACTCCAAATTCCATGTCATTAAAATGAACAAGTTACATATTTAACTATTACATGATTAAGTCATGTTTTTTTTCCTTTTCCCCTAAGGGAGACCTTGCCAAGAAGAAGATTTACCCCACACTGTGGTGAGTCTGTCCTGTCTGTCCTGTCTGTCCTGTCTGTCCTGTCTGTCCTGTCTGTCCTGTCTGTCTTGTCTGTCTTGTCTGTCTGTCTTGTCTGTCTGTCTGTCCTGTCTGTCTGTGTGCTCTGTCTGTGTGCTCTGTCTGTGTGCTCTGTTAATCAACAAATCTTGTTTTAAGGTGGTTATTTAAGGATAGACTTCTTCCAGAGGAGACATACTTTGTGGGCTTTGCTCGTTCTCGCCTGATGGTGGACGACATCAACAACGCTTGTTTACCATACTTGAAGGTAAAGGTGTAAAGTTTCTCTTTAGCGAGAAATAAAGCAATATTGAGTTTTGTGATTGCTTTGCCATTCATGCTCAGTACGTGTAAACAGTCAGTACAGTGGGTACAGTAATAAGGGTGTCATTCAGTTTGCTGTTGCCTAAAATGAAAGTAATGTCAGCATTCCTTTTTTCTTTGTGTGTGTCTGTATTTCACCAGGCAGAAGAAAAGGACAGCGAGCGGCTTTCAGCATTTTTCAGTAGAAACTCTTACCTGGCAGGGCAGTACACAGAGAAAGAGTCTTTCGCACAACTTCAGTCCCATCTGGACTCTTTGGCTCCTGGAGCTGCTGCAAATCGCCTCTTCTACCTGGCCCTGCCGCCCACTGTCTACCGGGATGTCACCGAGAACATCCGCCAACATTGCATGAGTAATGAGTGAGTTCCCATCATAATACCACCAGATTAATAGAGACTTAATACATATAATATCTCTACATTTACATAAACTCTTACATACATGGTCATCATATAGAACCACGTACCATATGGATGCACCTCTGTCTGTGTCTCTGAAATATTTGTTCACCCCTGTTCCCTTGTTCATTGATGCTCAGGACCCTACAGGACTAGTTTAGATAGAACAATATATATATGTGTGTGTGTGGTGGATGTGCTGGTGGATGTTTTAGTGTCGCTGCTAGGCTAGGAATAGCCACTGTCTGACCTCTGATAAGTGAGAGTAGGACTAACAGAAACTGTGTAGCATCCGATGCACTATCATCCATAACTTTCCATCCACAAGGCGAACCAGCTAATGGACACGGTAACTCCAGCAGAATGGCTTTTTTGTTTAGCTTATTTTTGATAAAAGACAATAGTAAGTACACCAAAGCTCAGATTTAAGATGTTAGTTAGGATTTGTGTTGATTTATGTTATTTAAAATTATAATAAGCCAGTTAGCTGGAGGTAGCTCAGTGGGTAGGATACTTGCCTCTGGATCAAGAGGTCTTGGGTTCAAATCCTACCTTCAGCATGCCACCACTGGGTCCCTGAGCAAGACCCTTAACCCCAAGTTGCTCCAGGGAGACTGTCCCCTGTAGTTAGAGAATGAACGTCGCTTTGGATAAAAGTGTCTGATAAAGGTAAATGTAAGTTAGCTTTTTTTAGCTGTTACTTCACAAGAAGGAGACCCACAGTGAGATCCAGCCTTCAAATTACACAGAACATGGTAAAATCACTAACACCTGTATCTATATGACGTACATCTCTGTTATGCTTGAAGTATATATTCCTGGTAGGTCTCTTAGATCTGCAAGAGCTGGACAGATAATGGTAACATCTGAAACTAAACATGGTGAAATGGCATTTAGTCCTTATGCAACTCGCTGCTGGAACAAGCTGCCCATTACTAGCAGATCTGCACCAACGGTAGCCAGTTTTAAAAAGACCAGGGCTAAAAACAGTACTATTCTCGTCTGTTGTGCTGACTCCTCTGTTATGATTTTGTTGATTCAAAATATATCAAATATGTATGAAAATGTAAGTTTTCCTTGTGTGTAGAGGCTGGAGCAGGGTGATTGTTGAGAAGCCCTTTGGTCGGGACTTGCAGAGCTCAGAGGAGCTGTCCGTACACCTTTCTTCCCTCTTCACTGAAGAACAAATCTACCGGATAGATCACTACCTGGGCAAGGAGATGGTGCAGAACCTCATGGTACTCAGGTGACTCATTTCAGTTGATCGGCAAAGCTTTATTTACATTCATGTGGTATTTAAGTGATTCAGTACTTTGAGATTAGTTACAGGTCAATAAATTGAGGAATTCTACACAGATAAAAAATAAATAGAATTGTATAAAGCTTTGTTTAACATTGATAATTTTTTTATGTCACTCAGGGTTTATAATAGTCTTATATATGCACTAATATTGCCATTTGTAGTGATGCCGTGGCAAACGTTTGCTGAAGGCCTTTTTTTGTCATGCATTGCTGTGCTGACTGTTTCTTGGTTTCCAGGTTTGGGAACAGAATCTTTGGGCCTATTTGGAATAGGGACAGTGTGGCCTGTGTGGTGCTAACTTTTAAAGAGTCATTCGGAACTTACGGAAGAGGTGGATACTTTGACGACTTTGGTATAATCCGGTGAGAAACACTTTCTCTGTGGTTCTTGCATTCCTGCATTGTGGTTTCTCATGCTGTTTTGAAATTTTTTTCTCAATTTGTATCTTGCGTCTGGCAAATGAATGTGATGTAATGTGATACATGGCATGCTGGCAGCGTGAATAGATATCTGAATACATTTATTCATTAGTTTTTCATCTTTCTTATCTATTTGAATAAGATATTTGCAGGTCGTTTGAAACCATTTCACTTTCTCCTTCTCTTCATCAGTGATGTAATGCAAAATCATCTGCTCCAGATGCTCACCTTGGTTGCTATGGAGAAACCTACATCCACGGACTCTGATGATGTGAGAGATGAGAAGGTATTGCATCAGTGGTATAAGACATTAGACAAAAAAGTCAAAAATGAGACTTGCTCACTTTCTCAGGAGAGGGTGTAAAATGGAGAGTAACAGAATTATTTAATCCGTAACAGTAATTGAAATGTGTTTTTGTCTTGTCAGGTGAAAGTGTTGAAATGCATTGCTCCAGTGGCCCTTTCTGATGTGGTGCTGGGACAGTATGTAGGGAACCCTGAAGGAGCAGGAGAGGCCAAGTTGGGCTACCTGGATGACCCCACTGTTTCTAAAGGTTCCTGTGCAGCCACCTTCGCCACTGCAGTGCTCTACGTTCATAATGAGCGCTGGGAAGGTGAGCCAGCTTTGACGTTATACTGACTCTGACTTTACAATTGAAAACACAGTGTGTGATTACAGATGACAGGGGCAGCTGGTGGCCTGTGGTTAGGGAGTTGCCCCTGTGATCGGAAGGCTGTGGGTTCGAATCCTAGGACTGCCAGTGGCACCACTGAGGTAACCTTGACCAAGCGACCCTCCCCACACACTGCTCTCTGGGTGTTGCTTCACTGAATGGCTTAAATACAGAGATACTCTGTGCTGTGCTGTGGTGTGTGACAAATGGACACTTTACACTCACAGAAGTTTGCCTCACTTTGTTGCATCTTGCCAGCGATCAGTGCCACAGCATCAATATTTTCTCTTTTGTTTCTTTCTGAATCTTTTGCTTTCTTACTGTCCTTTCTTTCTGAGTGTAGGGGTTCCTTTTGTTTTGCGCTGTGGTAAAGCCCTGAATGAGCGGAAGGCTGAAGTGAGGCTGCAGTTCACTGATGTTCCAGGGGACATCTTTAACTCGCAGTGCCAGAGGAATGAGCTTGTGGTCCGCGTGCAGCCTGACGAAGCCATTTACGCCAAAATGATGACCAAAAAGCCTGGCATGTACTTCAGCACTGAGGAGACTGAACTCGACCTGACCTACCGGAGCCGATATAAGGTAGGACCAGTCTTTAAACCATATGATAATTTCAAGTTCTGTTCTCTGTGTGTGTACGTACATTAGCATCTCCCTCCCACCCCTTTTTTTTTTTTTTTTTTTAAACATAATTTGACATAAGCTAATCTTTTCATTTTGCCACATATAATCACAATGAACGGACCATGACACATGATTATTTGGAATAACACCTTTTGTCATTAACCTTTTATTGGGAGTTTTAAGTTTGAGAGATGGTCGTGCATGTATAATAATGTGTGTGTATGTAATAATGCATGTATATATAGGCGCAAGCACATTTCTGAGTACACTAACCCTTGTACAGGACGTGAAGCTTCCTGATGCCTATGAGCGTCTAATTCTGGATGTGTTCAGTGGGAGTCAGATGCACTTTGTGCGCAGGTGGGTCTCCTTTCCCACAGCAGGACCCTGCATCACTGTTGTATCTTAAACTGTAGAGCTGACTCTGAAGCATGGCCTGTATCTGTTTGTGCGTCGTTTTGTCAGTGATGAACTGAGGGAAGCCTGGAGAATCTTCACTCCTCTCCTACATCAGATTGAGGCAGAGAGGATAGAACCCATCCCTTACACGTATGGAAGGTGAGACGTCACTTGCACTCATGGCACAAGAGCATAGAAACTCTTCCTCCTTACTCACCGTGACCAGTGTTCATAAATATAGATAGAGGGCACTGCTATGCTTTTTTTGTATCTGGATTTGATGTAGTGCAGGCCTATTCAACTAGTGGCCCACGGGCTGGATCTGGCCCTTTTGAAATTTTTTATGGCCCACAAGACTGCCAGTAAATCAGTGTGTGATTTGTGTGGTAAAATTATGGGTTTATGGGTTTTGGATCATGATTGTCTGGTAGTCCTCCGCTACTTTCGCCAAGATTGGTTATCCGCCGTGTTCTATAAAATTAGCCAATCCGAGCACAGAAGTTGCAACCCCCCCCGCCGGTTACGACAGCATGGACAGCATGATATTCTATGGCCCCTGAACCCCCAGTGATTTTCATATTAGGCCCACTTACTATTGAAGTTGAATAGGCCTGGTGTAGTGTATTATTTGATGTACTTTTAGATTCTGCCCAGGGGGGGAGCTGTTAACACTTAACTTTTGTGCAGCTCTAACAGGCATGAACCAGCAGGAATCTGTGAATTAGGACACAAAGCATGGTTTTTGTGACCACTGGTCACAGTGAATAATGTGGAAAAGCTGCTCTAGTTATTTAAGTGCAAATGCCAAACTGTTTTTTGTGTGAGGTTTGTTAGTGTGTTTAGCACTTAGGGTCCTCTTACTAATTAGATATTTTTCACTCACACACACACACACACACACACACACACACATACAGGGGGTCCTCAAGTTACAACGGAGATCCTTTCCTAGGACAGTGATGTTGTAACCCAAATTTTGGTGTAAGCCGGAACACAAGTCAATAACCTATATAATAATAACCAATAACCGATCCTAACAAAAAAAATCTATATCTAAATGTATATATATGTCTAAATGTAAAATCTAAAACATAAAAACATAAGTCACAGAAAAAGGAAAATGACAAATATACTGTACTTGAACACTGTACAGAAGTGGCAGAAAAAAATGATGAAAAATGCGAAGCCCTGATAAAGGCCAAAAATTCGCCAACCAAAGCAACACAAACAAAACTCTTGAGCTTAGATAAGTGTCCTCCCTCCACACAAAACCAGTTCACCCATGTGACCATCGTAAACTCCGAATATGTCAAGTCCTTGTATCTATATTCTTATTCTTGACTTATTCAAATGTTTTGTAAAGTGTATTTCTGTACTGTCACACATGATGCAAGGTGAAAAAAGCCCCACAATGTCCTTTACAAAATTTGTAAATGCATCTTAAAATCTAATTTATTCAAGAGTCATGCATCCCATTGCTACCGCCACAAAAATAATTTTAAAGTTGCATAAAGTCTGTAGAATATTTAGTGCTGCTATGCTTTAATGACCACTTTTGCTTTCAACAGCCGAGGACCTAAAGAGGCCGATGAGCTGCTGAAGCGAGTGGGATTCCACTACGGAGGCACTTACAAGTGGGTCGATCCTCATGCTGTGTAAACATTCCAATCATTGCAAATCGGTTGGGGTTTTTTTACCACCAAAATCAAACCAGAGTCTCCTCCGTCACTGAGCAGAGTGGAGCTCTAAAGACTCTTAAATTCCTGTTCAGAGTGAGGAGATGCAATCAATTTCTGATCGTTCGCCAAGAACCAAGGGGCTAATCAGTGAATGAGTTAACTGGCTGGGCACTGAAGGTAAAAATGGGCTGAAGATTTAAGCTACAATTCAGTATTGTAATTTTTTTCTAATGTGAAAATAGCAAGCCAATAACTTCTGTTTACAATCAAAAATGAATGATTGTATTTCATAATTATTTTGCAATAATGAGTTTAAGTATTTTCATTTGGATGTAATTGGAAAGGCCCTCATCTTTGAGTTTCTGTTCCTTTTTGTGACCAAATCAGAGCACGATGCTGTTTAATTTGAACAATTCCATGTCGAGAGGCTTTTCTTGACGCCCACGCTTCTTTTTCTCCATGTTTCCCATAAGTAGGAGGGAACAGTTTAGTGCAGAGCTGTGTAGCTTTAAGAAACGATAGCAATGCACACAGTACCTTTTGTAGTGTTAGATGGTTTTCTGTTACAATTCAAAGTAAAAATGCACTTTGTTTTTATATCATCTATGCTTTGCATATGGCATTTTGTCACAAGTGTTACAACTTTTGTTTACATGTTTAAACCATGTCCTTCAGCAGAGAATGACAGAATAGTAGTAGTGTAGGCAAAACATTTTCTGGAGGTGTGTGGGTGTCCTTTCTCAAGATTCAACAAGTTTATAAGGAAAGGTGGAAAGATGAAGGTTTTTCAACATCAAGGTAAGACGCCTTTCTGCATGATCCTCACAGACACTCCTTAATCACAAAGAATCTAAAAGTCAAATCCGAATGAAACAAGTAATCTGTAAACGTTACACTCGTCCGTACACATTCCTGTATGAATCTGAATGGTATTTTGAGTTTGCGCCTGTCACTAACATCACCTAACTTGTTGGTAATGGCTCTCGCTCCCAGGTACATGCTCTAGCTGGGGGAATGCTGTCTTTCAGCTCAAGGACAATTGAGTGGTCTGTCTGCTGTCTTTTACCTCCGAGTATAAGTGTGTAGCATGGGGTGTGGTGGGTGTGCCAGTGTTCATGACATAGGCTTGGCCATGTTTTGCCTAAGAGCCTGGAATGTACTTAAATCACAACATGTACTTCAATTTCCCCTGTATTTGAAGCCATTCTGTGGTAAAAAATAAATACACAGTTTCATACCAAAATATCTGTGGTGTATTTATGGTGTTTTTCAGGCCAATCTCTAATATCTAGCAATTTAATACCAAATAAACGTTTTAGAAATTCAAGTTTGTCATCCATTATAATAACTTTACATTCTCTTATTATATAGAAGGGAGTCAGAAGGTTATCCATGGTAGAGTTTATTTTTGTTTAAAGAATTGCAATAATTAGTACAACCTTTTTTTTTATGGTTGTTAGGTGTGGAGAATACATCTTCCCTTGCAGTTCCTTCCTTCGCGGCATTTCTCATCCTCGATGCCTCTGGCAAATAAACGCACCAGCTGACCACGAACCCTGAGAACAAAAAGGGCAGCCATGGCAGACGTCATCAGATAGGAATCATTCAAATGAGCAGATGCAAAGTGCAGAGGAATGGAGAATCAGAATTGAAGGTGACCATTTACTTTGTTAAAGTTGGAGAGGCTGAGAAAAATGCCACCTAAAACTTAAAAGCCATCGTTATCAAATAAGGAACTTTTTAGCAGAAACTAAATCATTAAAGTGGACTTAGCTGAGCGAGAATTAATCATGCAGAATCTGAAGATTCCAAAATATTTTTTTAGGTTTTGCTTTATAAAAGACTTAAAAAGACAATGGCCGCTGTTTAGAAGTTGCTATTGGTAGGAACTATCAACACTTACCTGCATGAAATCTCTGTATACGGCAGAACCTCCCCATCACAGTTCCACACAGAGACAGCAGGAGATTTATGGCAGCAGAGTCCGCACGTTAAGTCTCTCTTCGCCTTCCCTTTTTCTTTCATCCCGCGCTCCTTCTGCCTCTCCGCAAGGTACTGCTGTGAGCCGTCCCTGCAGGATTCAATATCGCCTTCAGGCAGCTTCTCTGGGTCTTTGAGTGCTCCTTCCGATATGCTTTGATTTTCTCTTTCCTCGTCTTCAGGAGGAAGGAAAAAGCGCACTGCCTTGACGCGGTGCACCTCTACAAACGGCAGGTCAAACTAAAAAAGAAAAAAAAAAAAAAGTTATTTTCAATCCATTTTCACCAGTGTTCCTTATATTTATAAGGCATATTGTGATTTACTACAATGTAATTCTGACTTAAGTGTAAAATATTATGTGCCATTTGATTTCTTTCTGTTTAACAGGCCAGGTGTGGATGCACATGTTTTCATTCTCATTTTTGTGCTTTTAAGCCACCAGATCTATTTTTAAAATACTGCCTTTGCCACCGTGCAACTGTTGATCTGGTCCGAAGCCGGAGATGACTGTCCAGCTGGTGAGACCGTGTGGGCTCTGCATCATTAACATGAATTATGATGTGCTAAATCTACTAATGCAGGCCGGGAGCAGGAAGGCGCAGAGAAAGAGACGATACTTTAAACTAAACGCCACATTTTTTAATCTAAAAGCATTCACACATTGCATTGGTGGCACAGTTTTGATTGCTACATTTCGTGAGCAGCGTTCTGTGAAGAATATAGTGCCGTCACAGATTGGGCACAAGGGTAAATGTTGGTAACAAACTGAACTGAATAATAACCCTTCAGTGGGTTCCTAGATGTGCTGCTGAAGAACAAAAACATGTCCAGCTTTTATTATAAACGTTCTGTCGGCCTCACCTGATCTTGGGTGGTGGTGTGTCGATGAAGGTAAGTGAGGAAACTCAGAGGGCTGGTGTCTCGCACCAGGATGAGATCGCCTGTCCCATCAGCCAGGTGTGCTGAGGGGGAGAGGCCCCTAGGGCTCCGTGGACACGAGCTGGACATACAGGTTAGGGACACACACCTGAACCTGCCTTCCACACTCACCCACTCGCCTGAGTGAGAGCAGAAGAAAAACACAGAATCGTGTTCATTTTAGAGTAAGCATGCGGAGTTCAATGAGGTCAAACATGAGTGCATGGGTTAGAGAAGAAAAAAAGAAGCTTAGTCACATCTTCAACCTCTTTGCACTCAGTCTTGGGAAAAATATGACTTAATCCAAGGAAAAACATCAAAGCACATAAAAATGAGGGATATATCAAGAACACTGTGACTGATGAAGTGGTGCTTTTATTTGGGTGCTAATTACAATGACTGGTGGAGCATCTCTAGTCTGGTTTGAGTGGGTGAGCGGTCTGTGAGGATCCTTACATCTAAAAGTCACTACGCCAAAGAAATAAGCATTTATTTTTTTGTCTACATACAGCTCTGGAAAAAAAAGATCACCGTGTTGGGGAAAATAAATATCCTAGAATAACATATAAGAGGAATAAATCTATTCAGTTGATTATTTTTATTCAGATGATTCTTTCTAGTTATAGTCATTAAGTGGGATTTTGCTGACCAGCTCATTACAGGGTTTTGTAGCTGTTCCTGAGGCTGTTACGGCAAAGGAGGTGATTTTTCGAGTTTATTTTGTAGAATGTTTTCTCCAAATGTTTTCGAACGTTCCAGGACTGCCCTGGGTGATGATTAACATTCTCCTTTTGCAGAAGTAAAATAAAGTCTTCATTCTGAGCGAAGAATCTTTTGTCAGTTTACTGATTTGCTTGCAGTGACCACCATTCCATGCCTGTGTCTGTTAAATCAACACTCCTCTCACAATGAGACCAGTTGGATGGTAAAACACTACTTGAAGTATGCCAAACGTAATTATTGCCATTTTGTTTTCTTTGAATTTTTCAAGTTCTGTAAACACCGCATTATTTCTCTAATGTTGATGTTTTTGTCATTTCCTTTAAAATGATGCTTTAAAGAACAATATTTTTATTTGGATTTATCAAAGCTGGAGTTTGCCTATAAGCTGATGGTGTGGGCAGGAATCTGGATCTATCCTGACATGCTTTTTGAATGCAGATGGCTGCTGTAGCTGTAAGAGTGAGAAGCTGGTGTGTCTTACCCTCTGACTCATTGCTGTATTGACTGCGCTGCCTGCTGTAGAGAGAGCTGCAGCTGTCTGAGTGGGGAAACAATCTCTCCGTACTCTCTGAGCACACTCGGCACCTACACACACACACACACACACACACACAGGTAAAACAACAATGGCCCTCCCCTGGCGTTTGTACAGTTAAATCTCTAGTGAATCCACACCTCCTTGGGTTTCCTAGCAGAAGAAAATTACTTCCAAAACTTCACCTTAATGATCCCCTGTAGATGCTCATTGATGTTTACATGTCTATTTAATAAGCCACAACTTTTCCGTACACTTTATACAAGGAGTTTTTCATTCTGCTTCAGTGTTCAGCACACTTTGGTATGACTGCCCCTCTAAAACACACCTGCCAACCTGACAATTAAGCCCATGAATTAAATCTGAACCTCACCACAATACTTATACCTAATCAGATTGTTAACAGTTTGGGGTTATGGGTCTTGCTCAGGAGCCCAGTGGCGGTATACTGAAGGTAGGATTCGGACCCATGACCTCTTGGTCCAGAGGAAAGTATGCTACCCATTAGACCATCACCCCCCTCTACTTTATCATTTGATACCGCAGTCTGCATATTACAGAAATGAGGTAAGTCAGACATTAATCTTCCGTATGCTGAAAGTGAAACTACATATTTCTGGGTGATTAGTATAAGGTTCTGCATTGTTAAGTTGTTTTTAGCACTTTTTTGTTAAATACATCATTGTTTGTATTTTAACTGGTATCTTTACCTCCAGATACCACAGGGTATGTCTGAATGAATGCATACAAGCTGTACTGCACATGTATAATCTAGAGGTGAAACAGGTAAGACATTCATATTCTGTATGCTGAAAGTGGAAAATATATTTATATATTTTTTTATATCTTTCTCTGCGATTTGTGAAAGGTTCTGCATTAATAAATCATTATAAAAAAGCCTGTGTTTACCCAGAGAGGCAGCGAGTGTTGTCTCTAGGGCTGCTGATCTGGGGATCCGCCGGTAGATACTGCACTATTCCCCGATAGCTTCTGTTGCACAGGTACACTAAACAACCTACACAGAGGATAGAGAGGAAGAGGGCTGTGGAAAAGTTGACCTAAAAGAAAGCCCACTGAGACCAAGGCCACAGATTGACATCACTTTCTATAGTTTTGCAAGAATAATAGTAGTAGCATTAGATAGAAAAGCAGAAATAAGTAAATATGAAATACATAGAAATACACTTGTTTATATATAAACATTAGCTTAATCGATTGTTTCTCTATTGTTTTACCCAACTTAGCCTTGAATAAAACAATTTCTGTGGTGAGACGCTATTGTGATTTAGCCCAAGGCCAAGACTTGCACTACACTTTCAATGCAAATGAGTGAAACCATCTGTAAAAGTCTTAACTTTACATGTAGATAAGTTAAATGCTATGCTATGCTATGTAGATAAGCTAAAAACAAAGTTGAACATAAACAATACCTGATTTTAAATGCAGAGGATAAGCATTAGTTAAACCCTTGAAATGATATGTACCTGCGTAGTCATATCTGAGAGGTCCCATCCAGCGGTGCCTCTCACTTTCAGCCAGCACGTCACCATAGAAGCCATAACCCACCAATGAAACAGAGTAACGAACCAGTGTGGACTGATGATGGACAGAACAGACATCCAGAGGCTGAGAGTCTCCTAGATAGAGAGATTATGAAGCCAGGTTAACTGCATGTAGTCCCGAAACAATTAAAATCTATTATTTCAATCAATCAGTAGTAGTACTGCACTGGAATTGATATTTTTTATGATCAAAGGTGTAAAAACATTTAATTTGTAGCTTCTGAATAAAATCTGAAGCTTATAATCATGTATAGTTGTGCTATGCTAATGCCACAAACCATGTGGAGTACTGTCAAGTACACTTGCTTATGGGGTTCCCAAAACTGAAATTCTCATCTATTAAAACATACAGAAGTACAACATTCAGGCTTGTACTGTTATTTTTGGTTTAGTTTTTTGAGCTAAGGGAATACATTTGCCTTTTTGCCAAACTATTGATTTATGGATTGCTTTTTGATCTTAAGACCTGCAGTGACTTGCATAAAACACCCACAAGTATCTTAAAGTCTTTTTATAGCTCTTTATACATCATACTGTGACCTAAACCACATCAACAAGTCTTTGCCACCTTATTGAAGAGCTGGATGCAGCTTGAATGTTTCAAGACTTCCTGAATGCATTTACAGAAACAATTTGGGTGACTATTGACGAGTGACCAGCACTTGTTGCAATATTAGTCTCGTAACTCCAGTCTTGGTTGATCAACTACATCTGGGGTAAATAGAACTATGTAAATACATTTTTGATGAGTGATTTCTTTAAGGTAAATTGATGTTAAAATGTTAAAAGGGAAGGCTAATAGTCATGTGAGATGTTTTACGCAAGTAACCATGGCTCTGTGTGACATAAGATAAACCCAATACTACATAGGTATCAAACAGACATGAGTCTCCAAATCTGGTTTTGTAGATAATGTAATGCTTTATAAAAAAAGTAGGGTTACCAATAACAATGTGCAATGCCGAAGTAATGGGGTCATTCACACCGACTGTGGCAAAACAAATACAATCTGTGGAGCCTGTAGAGGAGAATAAACACAGCAATCAACCAACTACTATTCAATCTTTAATAACCCTATACCCCAGGATACGCCCGCCCTAACCCAACACGCTGATCATATTCATCATCACTTCCTTATTTGTTCACAGTTTTTAGTCAGCAAACTCTGAGAGACCTGCTGGTATGATGCCAATGTGCAGGTCACATGGCTGCAGCATCACAGAAGGGTCATGTTCCGAAATGCCCGCCTCCTGCTGCGTCCGGCCAATCACGCCATGCAGCAGCTCGCTGAACATTCCATCTCCGCCCACGCAAATCACACTGAAAGGAGTGGGAAGAAATATGACTGCTGGCTTGAACACATTTTCAAAGTAAAGTAAAGTAAAGTGGCCCTTGTACTCATGCGTGAACAAACAACGGCACAGCACACAGTGTGAACAATGTCAAATTCCTTTACTGCATTTGACCCAAGGGGGATTTGCCACCAATGCGTGGCACCTAGGGAACAGTGCATGGTGATGGTACCCCAAGGGTTCCTCAGTGGTGCCACTATCAGTGCTGGGATTCAAACTCAACCTTCTGATTGCACGGGCAACTCCCTAAGCAATAGACCACCAGTTGTCTAGTAAAGCACTGATGAAGCTTCAGACCATATGAGAGTATTGGGTTCACATTGAAAGGACTAATTCAGTCAATAATGCTAAAGTTGCTAACAACCAATAAGAGGGAACTGACACCTGTAAACACTGTTTAGATTACATCATTCTGACTGCCAGCTACTGGCTTCCATTTATTGTTGCCAAGTTTAGAAAGCATGGCTGAACTATTTCTGTAAAGCTGTCCTACAGGTTTTCTAAGGAGGGCTTCAACACTGCATAATGTTACACAGGGCCATAGGGTTTCCTGTTAATCACCTCCGAAATGCTTAAACTTGCACAATGGTCAAAGATGAAGCTCAGATTTCAAGAGACGTGGGACGACGTTACGTCACTTACCCATCAAACCCGGCCAGGTCTTTCTTCAGAATATAGTCTCTGGCCTGATTTGCTCGTTCAGTCACTAAAACAAGAGAAAACAAAAGATTTGTTTCTGTTAAGATTCAAGCCTTGAAATCTGATATCTGAAAGCCTAAAACCGAAAAGGAAAATTCATATGTGTCGCCCCTGCCCATGAAATTTCCATTTTAAAAGAAAAGTTTAGCAAAAAACGTTTCATTTACAAAATTGTCTGCTTACCCTCAGTGTTGTCAACCAGCAAAGACATGTTTGCTTCTTTAGTTCAAAATGGCAGCGGAGAGATTAACGTTACTAAGAAACACTAAAGTTGAACAGTCGTGCAAATAGCCCACATTAGTTCCATAAAAACGTATCACACATTCAGAGCTTCATTAGGGTCAAAATATGGACTCTGAGCATTTCATGCATGATCAACCACATCTAGGAAATTGTGAAAATCAGATTTTTAAGCAAACTGTTCCTTTAACAGATCCTTACTTTGTAACATAAGGCTCACATGCTTTACTTTGCCTAAAGAAAAGCCCGTGTTCTGTTTTTCGTACTGCAACTTCACAAGCTTAATAATTGATCTGGTTTTGTTTCCTTTTCCTTCTCTTGAAAAAGGCCTGTGACCTCATTCTGTCACCAATGCAAAACAAGGTATTAATACAAACACTGTGCTTTCAAACCTTCAGTGTCTGAAAATCTGCAAATAAACCTTATTGAAAACTATTTTTTTAATTGAAACCCCAGAGCATCTTCTTAACACCATGTGTCCCAACAGAAATTGTTTCTAAATTACTTAGAATTCATTAACATACATTAAAGTTTGGCCTTTTTTTTCCTGCTCTCATAGAGTTACCACTTCAGAGATAAGAGGTTTTCCTAGGATAGCGATCGCTCCATTAGATTAATAATTGATCTGGCAATCCGCCCCTTTCCCTTTTTATCTGACTATCTTTCCCCTTCCTCTTCTCGATAAAGGCCCACAGCCTGTCACTTGAGAGCCACGCTTGGAGACACTCGAAAACATCAGAGATACCGGAGTGGTGTTGTATAAGCAGCGTCTCAGTGGCTTACCCACAACATGAGAGCTGATGCCAGCCAGCTCGAACAGAGGAGCCACTAAAGAGTGATAGATCTGCTTGGCTCTCTTCTTTCCCCCATAGGGGTTAATGAACACCAGCAACCTGTGAGGTCGAGAGGGACCTGGCAGAGGAAATATGAACAGAGACAGAGGTGCAGAGTTGTCTTACACTTATGAAATATGTTCCAAAGACATGCACAAGAAAGAGAGTAACATAGCCTATACTGTTTGTAGGTGAGTGTTGTTGTGAGAAATATGTTATATGTTGTTCCAAGTATTCAGTGCATATCGCCAGGGCTTGAAAAACAATAGCCATCTGCAAGTTTCATTGCAAAGAGAGCATTAATATTACTGTTTAATAGCGCAGTTAAACTGTGGAACTTACATTTAACAACTCTTTAAGAAACATTTCTAAACATATTTCTTTAATTCAGGTATGAATAAATATTGGACATCTATGTTATTATTTATCATGTTAATCTGATCTATGGTATTGCTTCAGATGACTTGGACTACCATCTCCTGCACTGACCAGCATCACGCTGAGTGATGGGGAGAGGGAGGGCCATCCCATTCACCTAGAGAGAACAAAGACTATTGTGTTCTCTTGGACTCCTGGCCATGGATGGCTGGGCAGTGCCAACTGGGAGCTCAACCAACTTCGTTTTTTTTTTTAACCGTAAAAGAAATACAATTAAACACAAGTTCAATTTCTTTGACCATTGTTCAACCTTCTCACTTTGCGTTCAAGCCACTTTACACTGCCTGTATGCCACTTGGTTGGATAGTTGGAGCTGACTTTTGTTTGTTTGAATTTCTTAAAAATGATCATATATTGTGATTCATATGGCATATCACAAAAATGTTGCTGACTTCTAATTATTTGTTAGTCACTATTACAATATTGCCAATGGCAATTACTATTATAGAAGGCTGCAATATGCAAATGATCTTTAAACATTTTTTTAATTATTTAAATTATTTAAATTCATTTTTATAGGTCAGATGCTGTGTGTGTATCGAGACATTTATACGATTCAACAAACAAATATGGTATCAGGGATTCATTGACATTAACACATATCACAATCACAGAATGTGGCAAGAGTTATCTTAATGAGCGTGGCCTGACTCACTGTGAGTTTTAAGTGCAGTTTTCAGTTGTACCACCCACTGGTCCCTGAGGTCACGACTGGGGCAAGAAAACTGGGTCCTGCCCAGCCTCCATAACAGCCCCTTCCCAATTCCACTGCGACTGCGCTTCACGTAAAACACTGCGGCAGGGAAAAGAGGACATGAGGTAAAGAGAAGTGTGAATAGAAATTGAAATATTTAGCCATGAATTCTATTACTATTGGGCTTTATACACCAAATTCAAATTTTATAGTTTTACAAACATGAACAAAAAAATCACTCCTAAACAAAACGTGGTTTTGAACCACTAATCACTTTTAAGTTCCTAGCTGCCTGGGGTTTGTTTGCTTCTTTTAATATGTGGAGCTCCGAGCCTCAAACTCCTCGACACACAAACACAACCCCTGGGCTGCATAGTGCCTGTGTACATGAGCCATGAATAAATCCAGGATGGGAAATTCAGATGACAGATTGGAACTCAGAGCACTTATGAAACAAAAAGATAAACTATTTGATTTAATGGAAGCTATTCACAAGCTGACAAACGGTCTTAGCCCTAGTAACAAACCTAACAAGGAGATAATTATTGCTTAACTCTGAAATTCAGTACCAGCGTATCCCTGGCGTATTTTGCCCCAGCCTGTTGTAGTGGTGCTGGATTTGACTTGTTCAGTACTTTTCAGATCAGGTGCCAGACAGGGGAACTATAGGAGCCACTATCTCAGCTGAACCATTAACATTATCAACAGTAACTTACGTGTGAAGTCTCGGTCGGTATCCTCGACTCTCTTCTGCGGCTGAATCTCCACTCGGCCCTCTGCGACCGCCACCACCTCACCAATCGGCACTGAAACTGAACCACACACAGACACTCGACACGGGGACTTAAGTGATACACCTGTTATACTCATTAAATCGAGAATCCATCACCAGTGTCTATTACTTCGGCGTAACCTCAAACCAAGACTTTCTCGTTCTTTTATGGCTGTCACTTTTCATTTCTGCTTTGTTTGGCCAAAAAAGTGGTCAAAAAAAACCCAGCTACATCTAGAATATATCTTGAAAATCCCCCCACCTCTTGAACACTTTCTCCATTAGTCAGCAAGGAAGAAAGAGTGTTTTTACTGTGAGTAAAATATATTTAGTCCCTAGAGCTGCAAAAGTTCATGATAAATGGGAAATGGGGATTACACACAGCTAGTATTTTACTAGCTGACTTCAGGAGCCTTTTTAGGACTATGTTATAACCAACATTAATTCATATTTATTAACTGAAGCTGACTTCATGTGATAATCTAAGACAAACTGAAGCCATCATTTATTAATTTAGATTTTTTGTTGTAGCTGATTTCAGGAAAAAGATCAATTTAACCCACCTTTATAAACAACATTTATTCATTCATTTTATATATATATATATATATATATATATATATATATTTCAATTCAATATGTATACATTTATTTACGGCATTTAGTAGACGCTCTTATCCAGAGCGACGTACATCAGTGTATAGATATAAATGCCATATGGTTCCTGTAATCACTACAGGTTTCTCACTCACTGGTTGTCTTGTCTCTGTTCTTCTTGTCCAGCTCGGTCCAGCTGAAGAACCAGCCGCTCAGCGTGGCCCGATACCTTCTGGTACCGACCCAAACACTCGACTCCACCCGGACTGAGTCTATCTCCATCGCCTGGGGTCGTCAGAGGTCTGGTTTTACTGCAGCTATAAGGTTTAGTCTTTACCCAGTCCTCCTGGTCCACTCTCTGTTTACATGTGCCATTTTCTCCTTTTCTTCCTTTCCTCACTTTCCTAACCTCAGAGTAAAACTTTACCTAACACGAGCGTGTTCTCGTCCACGTCAATATTTCCTAAAATAATATATATTCCAGGGAAGTTATAAATATTACCCCAAACCGTCCCTATGACACCGAGTCCTCTCTTTCTTCCTCTGACCTGTTTTCCATTTCAGTAAAGTCACGAAAAAAACTTGCCCTTTACCTGGACCTGTCTGCCTCAATTAGCATGCAGCTCTCTGATTGGTTAAGGCGTCAACGAGTGCATAAGTGGGCGTGGCACCGAACAGGTAAACTTGAACCCACCATTATAACCAAGACTTAATTATTCTTATTTTTTATTTTAGCTGACTTCAGGACTACTTTAGCCCACCTCTGGGGTGTGGTTTTGGTACCGACCCAAACCAGAAAAAAGCCTTTTACCTGTACCTGTCTGACTCTATTAGCATACGGCCCTCTGACTGGTTAAGGTGTCTCCGGCTGCATAATAGAGTTGGCGTGGTTTGGTCCGGTTTGTTTTCCCTGTCAACATTCGGCTCTTGGGCTCGTTACAGACCGGAATGGCAGGATGGCAACAGAACTGCAATCGTCATGCTGTATTTGTAAAGTCCTCCTTCCTCCTAAATCCACTCTGCAGAACCAGCTTTTCGTGCTTGTCTCCTAGATCAGCACGAACTTCACTTTCTCTCCCCTGTGATCAGAATCCCAGTCACCTTCATGTACCTGCATAAAGGGCTCATTACAGACAAAGCAGGATTATTCATGTTATCAATGTGTGTCCATCATGTAAGATGAACTTCTCTTAAAAAATGGGGGAATTCAGGACTGGATTATAAACTAAACTAAACTGATATATACTGTATAAAGTTATCATTTGGTCTTGTAGTACCTTAAAAATATCAAAGTTACGCTGCAATACCAAGTTACTCCACTAGAGGTCTCACACTACTCCCATACCTGGTCCTGGAGACTCACTGCCCTGCACTTTTTAGTGCGTCCCCTGCTGAAACACATCCGCTTCAATTCATTGAGCTGATAGTTGAATCAGGTGTGTTGGGAGCAGTGAAAAAAACTGAAATGTGCCGACCAGCGGCTCTTTAGGACCTGGGGTGGGAATCACTGCGCTAGGAAATGAAGCATCAGTTAAGCATTCTACATCTGAACAGACCGCCATATGGTTTTGAAGTGGTATGGGTGAGCAAAAACTAGATCTGCTTGATCTGTATGGTGTTCTGCCCATCCTTCCTAATCTAAATGGAAACACAGAACTGCACAGACACAGTGGGTCACATATCATGACAGCGGCTGTATTGATTTTCGGAAACTTCAATGAGTGTAGTGATCATTCTTTTGGTTACAGGTAGAATCACAATCTTTTAGATAGTTTGGTAAATCAATACAGCAGGTATAACCCAACTCCATATGGTGTTAGTCCTTGTCCACTTAGTGAACTTTAGTTTAGCTATTTACCTATTTATTTACTTATTTACTTTCTGTATTTCTTCCTGTGGTTTGTGGCTGGTCTGTGTTATATGTTGTATGTTTTGTTTGTTGCTTTTACTGCGGTATAAAACTATTATAAAAACACTAGTATTATTTAAATCTGAAATTTGGCACTTTATGCCAAGGCAATAATTAACATCAATACTACTATTATTAAAACCAGTGTTAGCCTTACCCTTACTATTGGTTTCAGTGCCAAACGAAACAACAACTGTTTTAGTTTACTAGTTGGTATTATAGTTGCTGTTATTGATGTTTTTTATTTTAGAATTATGGCCAAAAATGAATGGTTTTTTTTATGTTAAGTCAGTGTCAATAATCAAATACATCCAAAGGAAAAACAGCATTATTTATTTTACTTCTGGTTGTTATTATTATTATTATTAATATTATTATTATTATTATTATTATTGCTGTTGATGTCCTTGTTGATGACGGAGTGTTTCCTTTGGCCTGTCATAGATTTGGTTCATTATTTCCTTGGTCTGTATGAGCTCAGTTAACTCAGACAACACCTTACCTCTGATTCACCCACAGCACTATACAGCATATCTAATATTACACACGTTCTCAAAAAAAAACAAAACAGCTACAGCCTGCTTTCTTTCTTGTTTTGGAGTGTCTCAGAGAGGCGAGCAGCTGAGGGCTAAATTGAAAGCAGCTGCTGTTTGAACTCCCTGCAAGGCCGCTTCATCCACTGTCCCAATTATGGCTGTGATAGGGCCTGTAAACAGATCCTGTGCAGAGCCTCTGCTTTGATATTGTAAAAAAAAAAAAGAAGCTCAGATATGCTGAACAGAGGGGAAATGTCTGCGAACGTTTTTTGATGTGATTCCAACTCATGCTGGGTCTTGAAATGTGGAAATAAAAGTGATTTGACTGCTCATTTGTACTATAGTGTACTACAGTGCTGTCCGTTGAAATGCTTCATACATTCACAGCTGAATAGTTGAACATTTTCGTGCACTTTCTGTTCCTAGTGACCATTGTGCAAGCATTTACCACAAGGTGGCGCTATTACAACAGGCTGCCAAAAGCCTTTCAGTGTCTTCTGCCGGTCCGGAGTGGTTTTCGCTGAGAAACTGGGGCGTGATTGAGTTAATGACGATGTTTGCTTGCATGGCATTAATGAGTAACTTTCACAAACAAGCCAATGGTGTATAAACACTCCTACAACTGCAGAAATCTACTTAAATGTACAAACAGAAGCAGATCAGCCATAATGAAATCCTCTGTCCTCGGATTTATTCAGAGCCATCCATTACGCTTGCAAAGCCACACAAGGACAGGCCTATCATTTGGCCTTCGCTCTTTACGTTGCTCTTCCCTGCAGGTTAGACTTGGATATTATGGACCATTAGGCAATAACAAATTTGCTTACTTGTGTATATCATTCACGGTATAAAACTTTTGGATTTTGATGATATGGTCCATTAAGTCATGCTTACTAATGTATTTCAGCACTTGCCCTTAAAAATGTGTGTCAGGGGGAATTATAGTGCAGAAGTTTCATGTTTTGACTTTATATTGTATTTTATATTGTTCTTGTCTTCGTGGCTCTGTGTCAGTAGCGTAAGCAATTTCATCTGAGATCAATAAAGTTCATAATGTAGTCCCATTACATCACATGCACCAGATTTATTTCATGTGCATCGCTATTAAAGCAAGGCTATTTGCCCCATATGTTGCAATGTGGGTATTAAGGCTTCACAATACTTCATTTGCTAATCCATATTGTTATACTGGCCTTTGTACTGCTAATACTGCGTGAGCCTGTAAGCAATCACTGTGTTTTAACTGTATATTTGAGCATCTTGGTCAATCCCAATTTAGGGTGAATTCATGTAACTGAAAAAATGACTATTTTGGTCAAAAAAAGTACAACTATGCCTTATTACTGATACACTAATGGGATATAATGGCATCGCAATACAGAGAGTTGCATTCAAATGCATAGACTTTAAGATGGAATTGGTCCCCCTTTGCAGCTATAACAGCTTCCACTCTTCTTAGAAGGTTTTCCCAAAGATCTTTGAGTTCATGTGGGAATTTGTGCCCATTCATTCAATTTATGAGGTCAGTCACTGGTTGAGAAGGCCTGGCTCGCAATCTCCATTCCAGATCATTCCAAAGGTGTTGGGTGGAAAAGGTTCTTCCCGAAACTGTGTCCAAAATGTCTTGGTCTGCCGAAACCTTGAGACTGCCGTTCACTGGAAGTAAGGGCCTAGCCCAAACCCTGAAAAACAAGTACATCCCAATATTTTGTCCATATGGTGCACAGTCTAATGTAGGGGTAAAATGTAATATTTCTCATGTTCCACAAGAACCTGCTTGAATCTTCTTGTGTTCCTCTATTGCACATATTATTTTATTCTGCACCTTGGCAGCTTTCATGTAGAATTTTATTTTAGCTCAAAGTGAGAGCTAGCCAGGCTGAAGTGCAGCCTCATCATGGTGGGGTTAGTTTTACAACCTGTAAACAGAGAATTCTTTATTATATATATTTTCCCTTTTATATATTCTATATATTTTTGTATCCAACCGTTCGTTTATATAATGTATATAAAGTGTGTGTGTGTGTGTGTGTGTGTGTGTGTGTGTGTGTGTGTGTGTGTGTGCGCGCGCGGGCGCGTGTGCGTATATAACCCTAACTCTAATTTATATAAACATACAAACACAGACACATATAAACAGTTTTAAGTGGGTGTGGGGAAAAACATGGTTCCGTTTCTTTAACATGAGATCCCTCCCTGAACTCCACTCCGCCTTTTCCTCCAGCCGGCGAGAGGGAGAGGAGGTGGAGGTGGGGGGAGTCCCAAGTCCCAAGTCCCATCCCAGCTGCACCGGCCACCCAGTCCTGCTCCACTAACTCCTGCGTGCTCAGAGCAGAGTGGGGGCGAGAAGGAGCTCCGTGGATACAACCAGCCTAGCCCAGCCCAGCCCAGCCCAGCCCAGCCATTCTCCTCCCCCTGAACTTCTTCTCGGCTGAGGGACCTGCACCTTCGGATATCCCGTTTGAGTAAATGTGGTCCCACCGTGCGTGGGACGGGGACACCAACTGTGCAAACTTGTTCTAAGCAGCTTCTTCTTTCTTTACTCCAAAGTGAGGAGACCTCGCTTTTCAGCACCCGTTGAAAAATGAGGTCGAGGACAGACTTCCAGAAAGTCTCCAGACTCCTTATCGCTCTGATAGTGACCTCGTATCTCCTCTGGGTGAGTAACCCCCCTTCTCTTCCTCCTCCTCCTCCTCCTCCTCCTACTTTATTGACATGGGTGGGCAATGTATGGCTTGAGTGCATGGAGAACTTTGACCAAACCTATGGTTCGTTCTCCTTGAGCCTGAGAGAAATCTCATCCCTGCAGCTTTCTCCACTTGGAAACTTTCCTTCTCTGGGTGGTGGTTGGGGGGGGGGGGAGTGGTGCTGTGGTTAAGCTCTGACCCACACTGTGGTCACTTCTACTTTCTTCTAGTGGTAGCTAGGTTTAGGTGAGATGATCTAAAGACCAGTTTGGAGAGAGAACTCTGCTTATATCTTAAGATATCTCCTGGTCTAATTTTGTCCATAGAAACAAGCTATTCATAGGCGGTCTCACTGGCGTCTGCCTGCCTGTAAAACTTGTTCAGCCTTGGTCTCTGAGAGTCGTCTTGAGGGTGAACACCTGGAGTGGTGGCTGGGGATCATGAGCTCTGGTTCAGGGGACTCCTACTGTTCAACTGAAACTAAAGAGGACCTAATATAGTTCCTTAATGCACACCATTTTTATCCCTTTTCTTCTTACTTCCTGTATCCACTTAAGTGGGTATTTAAATGTAACAGTTTGTCAGACTGGATTTGCTAATGCAGTGTATATTGGAATAATGAAACATGCATCTTTTGGTCCCTCTATTTTGATAACCGACACCAAGGTGAAGATATTGAATAGGAAGCATTTGTCCCTCATGCTGATGACCTGCACATGTCTTATGTTACCTCTTCCTCACCCTGTCGCTGGTTATGCTGCCGTCTAATAAAGCCCAGGTTATTCAAAGAGGCACTGAACCTGAAAACACATTACAGCTGATTTGAAAAACTAACATGTTCTAGAGCAGTGGTTCCCAACCTGGGGTCCAGGCCCCCCTTAGGGGGGGTGCTAGAGATCGCCGGGGGTGTGCACGATTTTGTTTGAGAAACAGACTTTGTGTGTATGAGTATAAGAACAAAAACCTACAACTGCTGTTTATTTTTTGCAATTAATCAATTCATTCTGTTTGTGCGTCTATCCGGGTAGGAGTCGGGGTTTCGGGGGCTGGCTTGTCTTGGACACAGGCAAGGGGGGCTTCAAGGAAAAATGGTTGGGAACCACTGTTCTAGAGTCTAGTCAAAGCTGGGGGTTGATTTGGAGCATGGATGTCCCAATGAATGTAAATTGTGTAAGTCAGCGTGTGAGTCCAGTTTATAAACCTGAATAGACGTTGACTGATGTATTAATTAGAATGAGCAAGAAAGGGCAGAGGCTTGTAGATGCATTAACAATAAGTACATTGTTATTGTAATAAAACATTTTATATATAAATATTACAGAGTATATTAAACACTACTTTCATCATTTTTTTGGTGCTTCATGACATATGCACCAAAGTAGCAGCAGTGAGAGAAATAGCAGTGCTACAGCTGTTACCTCGATTAGAGAAATAAAATTGTGCCCTCATTTTCTAAACTCTGTCTATCTGCTCATTCCTTTAGTATGAGTTTATTGCACCTGTTTTAGTAATAGTTGCTTTTTGAATCTAAATAGACACCTGATCCAGAAGCTTCAACTCCTCCATGAATTCCATGACAATGGAAAGTCTCAGTACTTAAATGTCCTTCATTCAGTTAACTTGGCTGTTCCAGGGATTCTACACATTAGTCTGTTCTTATCATTAAAACATGACTAAATGCAAAAAAATGAGTCACCTACTATCTCATGTCTTGAAATATAGCTGAGCTTATTGTCTTACTGCTTAGAGTAAGATGAGACAGCTTCCTTAGTTTTACAGTTGTTTCAGGGACCACCAGGCCTGACACAATGGCATTGTAATTGGATTATCCGGAACTGGGGGCATCTGTTTTCCACATTACAAGACTGCTTTACCACTTACCAGACAGCTCATTTGATTCAATTGCTCTGGTTGCTACTGACAGCGATGGTGTCCAGTTGGAATTCCGGATCAAGAAGTATCAATCAGTCCAAACAAAACACCAATAAAAGCACTTTATTACCTTTTAGTTTACTGGAACAATCAAGTATCCACAGCCTGATAATTGCGACAAGACCCTTTGCCGTCTGTTGCTGAGAACCAGTGGAGGATTTAAATGACCATATGTGTGTTTGAATTCACTGACCTGTTGAACTAGCTGGGCTTTTAACAGCTTGTTAAATAAGGTTCCTTTTAAGTCATCATTTGTATGGTCAGTATCTCTTGCTGGCCACTTGAAATTCGATGGAAGTCGGATTAGTTCAATTTTTTCCCCCTGGTTCACATCAGGGCTCCGATCACGTATTGATTTATTGGTAATAATCCATAATCTCTGGGAAACCGCGTAGATTTTATTGCAAAAATGTATATTTTCCATTTTGTACACATTACCGCTCAGATCCAGGATTTAAAATGTACCATTCCTGCGTGTCCTATGTGATTTATTTATTTTTTTTAAATGATGCAGAGGACCAAAAATGTCATTGAGTAGTAATGGCAATCGTTATCATTTTTCAGAGACGCTGGCTTAGAGAGCTGTCATCGCTACCTCACAGCTGAAGCTCTGCTGTAGAGCTGTGAGTGTTTGTGACTGTGAATGTGTGTATTTGTTTGTGTGTGTTTGCATGTGGATAAGAAGTCGAGGCTCTGCTTCAGCTTGGAGCTCCGTGCTTTAAAAGGACTGAACAAAAACGGAGCAACTACGAAGGCTTTAGTGGTGTTTTTTGGACGAACGTTTTTCATGTTAAAAAAATGATATAAAATGTTAGGTTTGGACAAACTCTGCTATATTTCACATGCTTCACGTTGTATACTGATAAATTCCATCACGAGAAACGTTTCAGAATATCATTGGTATCCTCAGTAAATATCACATAGGTTGAACTTTCTGTTGTTGTTTCTGTCTAAAGTTAGACTCTATTGATCAAGAGGTCATGAATTTAAATCCCAGCAGTGCCAGCTGTCCAAGAGATTCTGAGCTGGATGTAGTGATGTGTGCGGTACCTGAGATGTTAAGTAAAAACAATTATAAAATATTTATGTTGACACCGGCGCATTTTTTGTTTCAAAATATTTATCATTATCCTTATCATTAGAGGTGTGATATGTTATCATGTTATATAATGTCACAATGTACTTTTTAGAGTGTATCATGGGTATAGTCAGTACTTCTAGAACGACTGTATCGTGCAAAAGTTTATTTACAGGCCATGTTTTAGCGCTTTCCCAATATTTCAGCAAATAATAAGAAAATACACAGTAATTGTGTGGTAAAATGTGTCCTCTGTAGAGGATGTGCACATATTTACGCCTCGGAAACCATCAAAACACGCCATTTGTGCTGGTTTGTCCAAACTACTGCTGTGAAAGTGTCTTGAAGTTTTATTTTTCCGGATTGCCAGCCTCTGGCGAGGGCTTGGGTGACTCTTAAGCATTTTCAGGGAGCCTTGTAGAAGCTGCTTTTTCAGCTTTACTCTCAGTTTTACAGTGTACCTTGCAGGCCTCTTAAAGTTGGTCTACTGGAGTTTGGCGTCACCATTGTGGCCATCGGTGTCCATTTCAGTTTGCGATCTCTCCCAGGATAGAGCTCTGCAAGCGTTCACTGACTTCATCCGGTGGTATGTTGCCAGGGGCCCGCATGGCCTGGATTCCTGCGGCCATATACAGCTTAGTGGCGGATTGTTGCGACAAACAATTTTCTATTTATCATCGGCCACCTTGCCTTCTTTTGCCTGTCCACATGTCCAGAGTCTTATGTAATGCTGTAATTTAGTTCAACCGTCCTGTTCGTTTCGGTCAGGCGCATGATATTTTTCTAAAAAGTAAACACTGAAGTCATACTGTGGGTGATGTTTGCTGAATATGAGCTCATGTTGAGTGTAATTTAGAGGCTGGGAGATTACCAGAGGTCATTTATATCTGCGTCGGGAACTGCTTGTCAGCCTCATATGGCTGGAGATTAGACGCTTCTGCAACCATTGTGGTAACATCTGCGGAAAATAAAAACCAGAGAAAATACATTAGAAATTCGATGCAAATGCGTATATTTAGCAAACTGCCAATGGAGTTGGTAGAATCTGCTTAGTAGGAGTTTTATTAAATAAGCAAAATGTGCAGAAATAATATATATCTAGTCGAAAGAAATTTTGTAGCCACTGAAGCACCTCTGATCTATTTATTTCTGCTGACTTCAAGGAATCTTAGTAAGTAAGTAAAGATTTTTGATTAAGCATTTACATTTTTTACTTAGTAAGATTTTTTGAAATAAGCAGAAGTTATTTATATCTATCTTAAGAAATTTTGAGCCACTGAATCTCCTGCAATTTTTGTTGCTTATTTTGCTTATTTTGAGAAATCATACTAAGTTCATTTGGCTCTTTTGAAGCATTTAAAGTGTAAATCTTACTGGATACCGCTGATGTCCTGTACCGTAATGAATGCTGACTGAGCAGAGGAGGCGAGCGACAGTGCGATGTTAGACAAAGTCAAGTGTCAGATGGCTCTACTGTATGTTTTAGGGGCATGGCCAAGTGTGCTGCCACATATGGAAAACAGACAGCTTCCTGCATTTGTTTGCTCTGCAATAAGGTGTGACTGAGATTTAGATTGAGGTCAGCGAGGTTAGCGGCCTCAGACTCGCCCAGGGCTGTGGCCGTGCATGCAGCCTATTTCAAAATCCATAATCTACTTTTCAGGAGTTTGAAATCACTTCCCTAGAGGGATCTTTTAGATAAAATATAGTGATATATCTTTTTTTCCTCAGAAGACCATCCACCAAAAAACATTTTCAGAATGATTGTCTCCAGCATCAGGCAGTGCATTCATAAGCATTTCATGCAGTCATTTTCTTTTAGAGACAGTAAACACTTTGGACGTCTGATTCCCATCACAGACACTGTGAGCAGTTCTAACTCTGTGGAACAGAGCATTTCACAACCGCTCTGAATGACTCTGTTTACATCTCAGTGATTCCGTTTATAGCTGTAGAATTTCTGCATGCCTCATATTTTTTTTAAATAAATGGAGTGTGATGTGATGTAGCACTAAAAATGGGTTTTAGATGCCAAGAAAATAGATTTAAATCATTATTGGTTTGGACACACAGTTCTAGAAAAACAACTTTGAGCGGGATACGATCAATACAAGGACCTTTACACTTCCTCACTCGCACACATGTGTTTTGAAAGATTTCTTTGGGATCCAAAGTGGTTTTTCTTGGAATTGTTTTTGGCTGCTGGTCTTCTTGAGTGTATTTTTTTTTGACTAAATCCAACTTTTTGTGATTGAATGCGGTTGCATCTACCTACATTGTTTAGGTTTCTATTGCTCAGAGCGCTCTGTTTCTATTAATGTGCTTTTAAAGTGTAGAAATAACATCAGGACATGTCGGATCAGAGCGCAACTGTTTGCTCATGGTTAGTTCACGGGCTTCCCCACAGGCTGTGATCAAATCTCCACATGTCCATCTTCCATTCATTTGGAGTTTGGAGGTGTGCGTAATATGTGATGCATCACTCTGATAGTCTGAGGTTTTCATTTCCATGGAGTCCGTCAAAGAGTTGGGGGCAGACTCCAAACACAGCTGCGTTTCGGCTGGTACCGCAGCTTCTGCAAGTGCGGACATGAGCAAGCGAGCGAACTCAGGGCCCTGCCTGGTGCCTCACAACCTCGTCTTCCCACACACGCGCGCCACCAGCACCCCCTTCCTAAAACCACGACCCACCTCTTAGGAACACATGCTGCCAAAGACCATTATGTCACGTTGAGTCATGCTTGCATGGCGCTGGAATCTAAGGGGGGTAACTACTCGACCAATCGGATGGAATATCAAGTTTCTCTGTGGTCGGGTGTGGGTGGGCCAGGGAGAGCTCCGTTTTCAAAAGAAGCTTTGAGGCGCAAGGCTAAATAGTGGTTAGCATTTTCCTGAAAAAGCAAAAAAATCACCGTTTCACCTTCATTGTGAGTGTAGTCCAGCAGCCTTGTAGGGTGTCTGAAGTTCGGATCTGTAGTTTTGCACTAAAGCAATTGCAGCACAGGTCATATCAGTTAGCACTGTGCAGACTTTTCTCAATTCAAATTCTGTTCTTAGTGATAGTTCAGGTCACAGCCTTTTTTTGAAAAAAAAAAACCTCACAAAGGACAAAGGTATGGACAAAGGTATTTCACTCTGTTTGCTGTTTTTAGCTATGCAGTATACTTTTGTCCATTTTTTGTATAGTAGTGTGTCATGAGTCCACTGAAGCAAATCCAGCGCAAAAAATACAAAATCAAACTTCAAACACCAGACATGCTTTCACTGACCGGCCTCGTTTGGGACAAAGGTAATTTTGTGTAAATTTGATTTTTGACTGAACAGTTTGTTCATATTGTGAATGGATCTACTTTGAACAGGTTTACAATATGAGATGAAAGCTATGCTCTGGGAAGAAAAGTACCTCAATGAGCTAAAATCCATTTCTTTTTCTTTTATCCTGCATTTGTACAGACATGCTTAGGTACTGTAGCACTTTTTTATAGTTGTCTTTTGTCTTTGGAACTTTTTATCTTCCCTAGACTTGTGTTGACTTGAAATCTTTAGAATGATTCAGGCATTGTCATGCGTAGCAGTGAGGCACTAGTGGTTCACTCTGTAAGGCCGACCTCAGGGGGCTTCAGCCTGAATCGGGGGAACGAGATCTTTTGTACTCGTTGAAACGTACTGTTCCACTTGTGTTGAACCTCTGCTTTGATATCCTTCAAAGAAAGCTGAATTCTGGAATACTGTGGAAAATATAATTTGTATAACCCCCCTCCCAAGTTCTCTATACTTTTTCTTTTAATTTTACACATTTCCAGTTGCCACCCACACATCTGGTATTTGAACTCCTGAGGCTAAACATGCTTGGAGGAGAGTGCTAAATGGCATATTTGTTGTATGCCAATTGCACTCTTTCAGACCATCTTAAATACAATCTTGTGAGAAAAAAAAACTTCCCTCAGACAATTGTTGAATTTTCCAACAAAAAGTCAAAGTAAGGTAACACCTCTGCTCAAGGGAGCAAACTTTAAAAATGGCATTGTCCTGCAAAAGCCAATACAAATTTCTATGTATATGTTTCCTGAGTTTAATGTAGTACTTCACACTTGCACATCTCATTCATAAAACGCCCTAAAAGAGCCATTAATGGAAATGGTACTTAGAGATCCACAAATGGCATGAAAGGCTTCAAAGAACCTTTATTAAGGGACCTTTATTAAGAGTGTGGATCAGATTGTGTCACATAATGACTGCAGATTAGCAGATTATCTACGGAGTATCAGATAATGATCTGTTTTACATTCAAATGTTGACCGTGCGCTCCACCATGCAGTCTGTCCATTTACAGCTTGCAGATGGCTCTGCAGCAGTTTGGGAAAGTCTGCTTTCTTCCAGTTCTGGCTGGCTCTTTGGCCGCTGAGAATGCCGCACCAGTCGAGCGCACTGTCTTCTAGAAGGCAGATACCACTGGGCTCTCTCCAGCACACCGTCCCGTTTCATCTAATCTAAAACGAGTCTCGGCCTGCCCTGAACTGAAAGGCAGTTCTAAGCTGAAGTTCTTGCAACTTGGTTGGCAAAAGGTGTTATTAAACCATTAACACACATGGTGAAGAAGGCAATGGAAAGGAATTCCTATACCTGCAGGACACACTGTTTTACAAGGAAAAAAACAGATAATGTAAACAGAAAAAAACAGCCCGTGGACAAGATTTTTTTCTCTTTTTCTGTCTCTCTGACTCTCACTCTTTCTCTGTGACTCTATCTCTCTCTGTCTCTCTCCCCCTGACTCTGTCTCTCTCTCTCTCTCTCTCTCTCTGTCTCTGTCTCTGTCTCTGTCTCTCTCTCTCTCTCTCTCTCTCTGTCTCTCTCTCTCTCTCT
>JBBJLR010000139.1:4315501-4329733 GCA_037577145.1 Brachypetersius gabonensis | reverse complement strand
TGTGTGTGTGTGTGTGTGTGTGTGTGTGTGTGTGTGTGTGTGTGTGTGTGTGTGTGTGTGTAGTATTAATATAGTTACATTTATATACTATGCTATATGTTTAAAATATTCTGTTATATCGTTCTTGTCTTCCTATGTCTGTGCAGTCATAGCATAAACACTTTCCTCCAGAATTAATTAAATTTCTGTTTCTTTAGCCAGTCTGTTTATTGTCAATGACATTTCAAGATGGTTGTAATTATGTTACTTGTTAATCAACAAAATGCCACAGTTGCACTACTATAATAGTGAAGGCCCTGCTGAAGGTATAGGAGCTCTGTTTTAAGGATGGCCCTGTTCTAGGCAGGCTGCACAAGCGTTGGCTTGTGACAGAACTGAAATTTTTGTGGCTTTCAGACTAAAGTGGCTATGCGCAATCTGGTCTCCACCCACACCCTGTGTTGACTTTTTGGGCTAAACAAAGTTTTCAGTTTTCTCTCGCTTGATTTGAGAGAGAGCTGCATCTCCCGTTGCTCTGAGGCAGGGTGCTCCCTCGCAACTCCTTGAACATCAAACATGATGAGACAAACAAGGTGGATTCTTATGTTTAGTCTTCAGCTCAGAAATTGCCAACCTGCCAAAAGCTTCCTGTTCTCATCAGCTACGCTTAATCTGTTTTTTTCTGGGGTTTTTTTATGTAGAGGATGCTAGCAGGAAACGGAATCGTTTTGTTTAATGTTTTGGTTTCTCATTCGTTTTTATGCATTTTCTTGTAAACACCATATTTCTGAAAAATCCCAGAAGCCTCGGCGTACCTTCCTGGCTCTAATGTGGTGTTAATTCCACTTTTGTCAGGATGTTATCTTTACTCTGATGCGTCTCCGGTTAAAACGCATGTTAAAGATAAACCGTTTTCAACCTGTATTGTTGGAATGCAGCCATTTACAGCCTGCAGTGTTTCAAACCAGAGCTTCTTAATCACCCCAGGCTTGGTTTTATAACCACCTAAAACTCAGAGCCAACTCAAGCAATTACCCATTTAAAGTGGCTAATTAAGCAGCCCTTCCAGCACTGATTTATGGCAAGCTGGAAGACCTGCTGGTGCACAACAGCCCTGCAAGCAGCAAGAAGGGACTTCTTAGCCTCCTGACCTCAGTTCTCCTGCTGGGCCGCTGTCGTATGCTCGACATGGACAGAAAAGGACGTTGTCAGGAGCACACCAGGTTTGAGATCTGGGACTGAGACTGCCGCCAAATTCCTTGGCATGGGTGCAAAACCTGCCCTTGGGCACATGTCTTAACTGCAGTCTGTTGTTTTGTGGGGGTTCCCTAGTGCTTGAATAATATGAGAACTTGCAGTGTGGAGATTTAGCGAGATAACAGAAGAATGGGCATGGCTTTGTTTTGCCCCTGTGAGCTGGCGAGACAGGACCAAAGTTTTCATAGTCCTTACGGCCCAGCCCGAGGTGTCTGTGAATGTCTAGTCAGCACAATTCGCCTGCACCTCGCTCGCCCGTGGAATTCCTAAAATTGTCCTGTTCCACATGTGCTCTCTCGTAGCTACTGTTGCGAGGTTGGACAAGCGTTTTAGAATGGTGGCAAAAATCTTATGAATCCTTATGAGAAACTCCTTACTTTTACAGTGAGGAAAGGTGGGTTGGCAAGTCCTTTAGTGTAAGTTCAGCCATGCCACAATAGCCAGGAAAATGGCTAATTAGCAAAAATGACTAAAGCTGGGGAACTTTTTGCCTAGTGATCTTTTGCTTAATACTAAAAAAACAAAAAAGCTACTTTTCTAACAGTGTGTCATACATGAAATGAATAATTATCTGAATTTCGATTGTTCGACATGATTAGGTTATTTGGATTGATCCTGTTGTGTCAGTGTATCATGGGGTCACCCGACAAAAGAATCAGAATCAGAAAACTTTACTGATCCTGGAGGAAGTTACGACTGCACAGAGATACAGAGACAAGAACAATATAAAATATAAAATCTAAACAAATTTAGGAAAAGATCAAATACACTATGCTTTATGCACAAAATGCTGGGTATAAATACTACAGATGAATAACTTCCAGTTACTTGTAACACAAACGGTGGTTTGGAGTTGTTCTCTATACCGTAATAGAGATTACGGTATTGACATAAGTGCTGATATTTCACATTGTAAGACTATTGTACATAATATGTTACAAAAGCTATTACAAGCGATGGCTGTCCCATCAGAGGAAGGCATGGTAGAGGTGGCATTGAGAGCCTTGTGCTTGAGGTTTATTGCTCTTTTATAGCTTTTGGAATGCAAGACTAGGTCGGCTGTAAAACCGCATTCAATCAAGACATAATCGGTAGTCGGGTCATTGCTTCTTAAATGTTCTCGAATGATGATCTGGAATGATCTTGAAACAATGAGAACAGAAGCAGAGTCTGCCTGTACCTCGGTTGTAGTCCAGCAGACCGCAGACCTCTGAAAGTTTCGCTCGCTCTGGGGGACTTTATTAAGTTCTGATTATTGCCCGGTTCCTTCCCGAGACGCGGTGTGTTTTCACACGGCTGTACCGGTGCCTACATGTGCCTGTAATTACCTTGTAGGAAATGAAATGCTTCACATCTGCTTTCAATGAATAGGCAGGTAGGGCCCCTCGCTTTTTTCGTATCCTTGTACAAATCCCCTGGCATGCATATGTCGAGGCAGAGGCGTGTCCGCGCGGCTTGAAATGATACCTTTCAGAATGCAGGTGAACGGCCTCGTGTAAGGTGATGGAACTGTTGCTGCTTTGAAACCTTTAGTGACTGATTCCTTTGGCCTCGGAGTGACCGCTTTCTTCTGGACAGGCGTTGGCACGGTCTTTTTTTTTTTTCTTCCAGTTGTCTGGAAAGATCATTTATACTCTGTAAATAACCTGCTTCTAGTGGCTGTATGGGTTTCCTCCAAATGTTAAACATTGTCTGTTTAGATACTGCAGAAGATTGTTTATACGTGCGGTTATTGTTCCCAGCTCGATTATTAAGTGGCTGTTTATTTTTAAGAAGCAAGGAAGGAAGGTTAAGTAAGACAAGGACTAATGTTTAATTTTAGACTGGGGGTTTAGCTGGATTTCATCGCACTGGATCCAGTAGGTGTGGTACAGTCTAGAGGAATTCCTTCCTCGTCCAACGTCAAGAACAATGGAATTGTTGTCAAAGGGGAATAAAATGATATTCTTAATGCAGTTGAGATAAGGAGTCTGCTGCTAACTTGTTTAATGTGCTTTTTGATGTAGTCGCTCAATGTTGCTTTTTATGTAGCAGATCAGTACAAACTCTCTTTCTAGCTCTTGTAATAAATAAAAAAAAAACCCAGTAAATTAGTCCCTTTAGGATTTCTTAATTTTTCTTCAGTCACAGATCACTAGTTGCCGAATTATTATGCATTTCAGTAAATAATCTGGCACACTTGAAAGCCCTGATTCGGAAGTCATAGCTCTCCAAAAAACACCCAAACGCTTTCCCTTTGAGAATAAATAACGGACATCTTTTATACACGGTCATTAGGCCTTCGTTTTGAAAATGTATCTGCCAGGCTTTCAATAGAGCTGTGCGAAAAGAGAGATAGAGTGATTTAATGGCATTGACATCATATGTCAAGCAGCCACTGTTATTATGGTTCAGAGACGGCTAAATTAAACCTTGCGGGAATTTGGCCAGACATCAAAGATTTAGTTCCAGAGTGATATATACGTACTAGGGCTGCACAATATATCGCAAATTTACCGTCATCGCGAGATCAACATGCGCAATGTACATATCGCGATAAAATATACATATCGTGAAAGACTGACTGAACTGCAATAAACGTGTTTTTCCAAAACTCTTCACCCAGTGCCACAGAGAAGAGGGCAAAAAAATCACTGGACATTTTCTGTTCTGCTGTTATAGATTGTTCCTTTTGCTATTTTTTTCTGGCTGAGATCTTACTATAATTTAGATTTTTTTCAACAATGTTCAAGGGTTCTAATGTTTTATGGGAGGCATTACATTCTTTAAAAAAAACATGTTGGAATGGAAGTATTGCATTTCATTTTTTTTCTGAATAGACTAGTAAGCACCTTGAGTCTATATTACCAGCAAATCTAAGGCAGAAAAATATTAACACTATAAAGGCTAAGTTTTTAGTTACTTATTGCATATGACATCGCCATCGCAACACTCAACAACGTTATCGCATATCGCATGTTTTCCTAATATCGTGCAGCCCTAATACGTACATTCCATTTCAAATAGGTCACCCCCCCATAGAAAAAGGTAGAAATTGGGGGTGAGTCAATAGAGCCTGGTAACACAATCAGAACCTGTCTTACCTTCCAGGAGGCTTCATCTAGCACAGACGCGTGTCTTTACCAATAGACAAAACGTGGTAGAAAAGTGGAAAATAGACACCGGATCATATTTGGAGTATTTCTTCAAGAGAATACTTTGTTTTAAAATAGAATGTAGCCATTTCCAAAGTTCAGAAATTGACCCTTCCATTATGTAAATGCCCACTGGGATTTCAGAGCATGTTGCAATTGAATTGCTGCCATTCAAAATGATGTACAGTGTAGAAACATCGATTTAAGAAAGTCCCCTGTTGACATTGGACAGGAGTCACTTTTTTTTTTATCTCTGGCCTCACAGGTTTTTCCTGCTCCTTATTAGCTACCTGACCCTCATCCAACACTCACAGAGCCCACTTTCCCGCCTTCTTCTCCTAACGACACAGAGCTTCTGGCCAGCGTTCCAAGGAATCTTTTGGGAGATGGAAATATTTATCCTGCCTCTTGAACTCATGCAAATGTGTGACTGTTAAAACAACAGCAGCTAAAGATCATAAAAAAGGGCCTGGGCTTCATCCTTATATCATAATTCAACATTCAGTAATAAGTCTAATGCTGTGCAGTAAAGGTGATGAAATTACACTACTGTTCTTCTTAAGTTATTATTATTATTATTATTATTATTATTATTATTATTGATGTTGTTGTTTTTTTGTTTGTTTGTTTTTCCTAGCTGAATTTGGAGCCAGCATCCAGTGGCAGCTGTGATTAGTTGATCAGGGGCAGAGTATTGATTGTTTAAAAAACAATCAGCTCTGTATTATATAGGGAGAGAGATTAGATTGGCCGTTAAAACGCATCTTAAAAAGAATCTGTGAAGTCACAGATATGACGACTGCAAAGTGACAATTATGAAAAAAAAGACATGAGCCACTGTTTGTTGTTGTTTAATTAAAAGTAATCAGACCGTGAATGCAGCTACTCGATCAGCCGTCCATACCCATATATGGCAATAGACTCCAAGTTCATGCCTCTGCAGTGATTCAGCAGTAATGCCCCGGGCACTAATCAGAAATTTTTAACACAATTTGTTTTTGGCCATAAACCCAGTATTTGGGGTTTTCCCCAATATTGGTTATATAGCAACCTGCTTCCGTTCTTAATAGTAGAGGCCTGCACCTGGTGAAAATTCAGCTCTATGGCTGAGGGATTCTTTAGAGTCTTCTCCTCTTAGACCCAGCCACTGTAGAGATAATCCTGTAGATCGAGAGTGGGCAGCTCCTTGATCCTTTGTCAGTGGGTGACAGGGAGAACTTAAATCCACGGATTTAAGCCTGAGAGTGGAGCCGGAATGAGCCAATCGGAAGAGGACTATTTCAGGCAGACAAAGTGAGCACCTGATCCGCTCTCACATGCTGACCCTGGAGAATCAGCCTCAGGAATGTTCCCATCTCACTTCTGTGTGCCTGCCACTGAAGAGGCACTCTTGAGTTTTGGTGACACGTCCCAGAGATCAGTTTACTTTCAAAGCCTGGGAAATGTTTAGGAAGACTTCATCTTCTTCAGTCAAGGAGCACTGGGTTAGTGACTCTACGTTGCCATTTGCGCCCAACTGTGTTAGAAGTTTCGGCAGCATTCTTGACTCAGGAAAATGATGGGATGAAGCTAGCGTGAAACGCTCCATTTGGCTTGGATTAGCCCACAATTCATTGGGCAACTTTAAAGATATCATGTGACCCATCTAAAGAGGTGTCCTATCTCCTCACATCACCTCTTTGAAGCAAGGCATTGAAGAGCAGAGACACTGACCTATTTGTGGATTCTCAAGTAGAGATCCACACTCGTATGATGGTTTAAATCATTATTATTATTATTATGTTTAATATGTTGCATTTTTTTTTATCAGCAATTTCAGCAACTTATCGTTATGGCAAAATCTTATGTGTAGTTCTGTTAGTGGGTGCTAAATCATATAATTATGTTCAGTATCTTAATATGTCCAGTAGTCTTCCCATGTGGAATAGAACTACTTATGTCAATATTACTTATATACTACTGATTACGTACAGTAACATACTCCTAACCACCATTTGTGTTACTAGTAATTCACTTTATTGTAAGTTATCCATAGTATCTCTATATACAGTATTTGTGTATATAGCATAGTGTATTTCTACAGGGGTTTTATTGGATGTATTTAGTTACGTTGCTCTTGTCACTGTCTGTGCATTCATAAACATTTTCCTCTGGGATCAATAAAGTTTTCTGATTCTAAAGGATCAACAGGTCAGTGCTACCAGCAGATGTTTACCACAGCACCATTTCTGAGGTCTTTCTTAGCTGTTTACTGACTTATGGCCAGTAGTAACCCTAATGGTGAAGGTGTTAAAGGTTTAGCCTGGTTTTTTTTTTTTTTTCCTCCTGGCACCACAGTTACTATGCAAAGATGTCAAGGCCTCAGCTTAGGGGGGCTGTGTGGCGTGAAGGGCTAGGGACAGGGTTTAACAAAAGAGGCTTTGAATACATTCACAGGCTCAGGCCTCGCTCGAGTGGGCCCTATCGCCTTGTTAAAAGTGGGATAGGTGATATTCTATATGCTTTAAACTTTGCCGAGGGCAAGAATTAAATCGCTTGTGTGTTTTCCAAAGTCCCGAAATAAACGAAATAGAGAAGACGCTTTATTTGCTCCAATTTAACTGCCCCACAAACTCAGGAACCAAGTGTTGCATCTGGCCAACTGGTATAAGACTGCTTATTGTGGTTGAGTATGCAAAGAGGCAGTTTTATTTTGACTGCCTATTTAAAATATAACCTCAGTTTACGCTGCTCTCAGGCATTCGCTGCCAAGGCCTCTTGGGTTGTTGTGTCAACTCCTCCAGTGTAACCTAAGCTGAAAGATGGATAGTGGACTTCCCTGTAAAAAAGATAGATTATGACTGTTGAGACAGGGCAGCGCTTGTTGCTCTATGGCCAAAGGTGGACTGTTTCTCTGTGGGTTTGCTGCCTGAAAGGAATTTCACCTTTGGCTTTCAGTTATCTCTAGCGTTCGTGTTTAAGTACGTAAAATTCTGCCATGACTATAATCCCATTCATCCTGAATAAAGTTTCTAAACACAGCTTAGCATCACTGGGTCATGTCTACTTCGGGCATTTTATCTTGCAAAATCTTGCAGACCGAGTGTGGTGTTGCGCTATAACAGATTTTATTACAGGTAGATTTACACACTGCTGTTCAAAACTGAAAAGTACAATATTTTCATCAGTACAATGGAATATTTCATCAATATAAAAATGTGTTATAGAATTATCAGGATGCTTAAAACTTTTTAATGAAGAACGGCGTCGAAGTTGGTTTTGAAATGAAAGAGAAAGCTATATAACATGAAGAATAAAGTCAAAAAACCTAACACTATTGTATGGTAAATAGACCTTTATGGTATAATATTTAACATTAAATATCTTCTATTTCCCACAGTACTTACATAAAAATCTAAACCAAAAATGTGGTCTCGTTTATCTGATTTAACTCATTTGACATATTTTACATATTACTGCATATATATTTATATGTGTGTGTGTGTGTGTGTGTGTGTGTGTGTGTGTGTAGTGTATATAATATACTTATATAATACACGTAAAATAGAGAGCCCAGTCCTTTGAACTGTGGTGTAAAGGAGACTCGTCTAAAGTATTGGAATTTGCAATTTTCCAGTCTCAGTCCAGAGGTCTGTCTCAGTGTTTGTTCTCTCACACGCCCACTTTGGACAAGGAACCTTGACAGAGGGCTGAAATTTCACCTGCAGCTACGTGGCTTGAGTGGTATTTTTATCTCGCCAAGGAATTTCACCTCTGTCCAGTGGGGCGTGCCTCAGACTGGGTGAGAAAGGGGTCAGATGAACTGAAACATCTTCAGGTCACCACAAGTTGCCACTTTTCATTCTCATCTGGTTGCCTCGCCTCGCTGGGCCGTGAAGCCCTGCAGCCGCTTAATGAGAAGCAAAGAATAGTTCCTTCTATCAGATAGGGAACTTCCCTTTTGGATTTTTTCATTACTTAGAGTGTGAACAATTATGATGGCTGTTTGTAAATGCTGCAATAACAAACCCTGATATGGGGATTAGAGACTAGTTGCAGTGAACATAGATGTAATTGACTTATATATTATTAAATATTATTATATAATTAAATATTATTGATTGCACATCGAACTGGGAAGTGAAAGAAGTTTATTGCATCGCTTATCAAGATGGGATATTAATCAGCTTGTATCGTTTGCTAAGATAATATTAATCTCACTAATTTGGCAGAAAAACACTTGGTGTGTACAGTAACCCCTGCTTTGAGAGAAAGAGGCTATTTAATGCACACGATTATTTCAACCATGAGTATGCATGCAGTTTACAACTGAGACCATCTAAATTCACTTCACATCCATGTAATTTGAAACTACAAATGTATGCTTTAGTGAGATCCTGACAGTGTTAGTTTCCTCCCTTTCAGTAATGCGCTAGAAACAGACTTAAGCGCTAAAAGACTACTGAACACAGCTGTCACATGACCTGCAGCATCCCTGTTGAACAACCAAACTTAAAAGTCGTCTGATTCTTTAACAAAGTACATAAATAATTGTAATTGTGTAATGAATTGCTCTAACAGCAATGCATAGGGTACCTACGTACTGTCGAACAGTACTTTTAAAGATGTGACATCATGAACCTGACCAGCCCTTTTCAACCCAATGATGAGCCTTTTCTCAGAAATGCTCATTCTTGACAATCGCTTGATGCTTCTGTCTAACCAGTTGATAAATAAATGTTGAATTGAAGGTCTGTTCAAGTATAAGCACACCAACAGACAGAGAGGCAGTCATAATGCATTCCTTAAAGATAACTTAAACAGAACAAACTACAGAATGTAACTAAAACTATCTATTTAAAGTATTTAAAATATCTATTTTATATGTAGCTTTGATCTTTGGGAAATTCTACCTAAATCTCTGTGGTGAGCGAAAACAGCTGTTAGGCAACTTCAGTGGAAAGGAAGATTTGGTTATTTAAAAGGGATAGAAATGCTCTTTTATTTTTCCACAGCATTGAGCTTGTGTCAACACAAAGTTTCCTTGAGCAGCGTGCCAGCGACTTTTTTTTTGTTTTTTTTGTTTTTTTTGAAGCCTCTGGCTATTCTTCTCTCTTAATTTCATCTAAGTGGATGACTATCCCTCTTGAAAGGGAATAATCCCAAAACAGTATCGGGGTTCTAAACAACAAATCTCCTGCCATGTCATTTACAGCATTTCAGAGGACTTCAGTCCTGTCTCATAATGAACTGGGCTTTGGCCGGGTGCCTTTGTGAAGGTTTTGGAACGGTCACCAATGACAATGGTCCAAACATCTCAGAAATAGCTCCCTGTAAACCTGTGTTGACCAATCCTCTTCCTGGGCACCTTCCAGACATTCCAGGGTTTTTTTTTGCTGTATCCCAGCTCCCAGCACACCTAACCCAAGCAATCAGGAGCACTGAGTACCTGTTCCAGAGTCAGGAGAGGGAAGGAATAAAAGCGTGGACCTGAGTGTCCGTAAGAAGGGCTGAGGCGTATTAACAGATGGCCTTTTCTGAGATGTTTAGACATTTGTACTTGGTGGCTTTTCCAACACTTTCGAAGAGTCAGACCAAATTCTATTTAATTACACAATTGCTGGTCTGAATAGATCCCAGAGGCTTGATCTCGACCTTGGGAACAGGCAACAGGAAGTTAGATGCTGTGAAGCTTCTCATAGATTGGAACTGTACAACAAACAGCCACATAAGAGTGTGCTATTTGCAGTTATTGAAACTTTTAACCTTTTTGTGTTCTGCTGAGCTCAATATAGGTTAAGATTTTAATGTCCAGGGAATGGTTCTGGCTATGATTTCTCTGGATTTTGAATAAATTGATAAATTATCTATAACTGCGTATCTCTATATACATAGAGATGTTTGTCAATGTTGTTGATGTTAATCAATTCCTTTCTTTTGCCCCTGTTGTTGTTGTCGTCGATGTGATATGATTTTAATGAATGCCTCCATGCAGAGTTTAACAAAGCATGGTTTTATTAAACTGTACTTGACCCACCCGCACTGTGCCACAATGGGTGCCAGGCCAAGCCGGTGGTGTCAGATTAGCTGGTGCTAGCGTGAGTATGAGAGAGTGAGAGAGAGGGTGGGAGGGGCCGGGAGTTTAGAGTTAAGCCCACCACTGCTGCTATGGGAAACCGGAGCTCAATCCCAGCTATCAAAAATGTTCCGCCACTTCCTTCATACCAACTGGCCGACATGCCAAAAGCCTTTTTGGCCAGGATACTCACGTACCTAGCACTAGTGCTGAGCGGGATGCATCTGTTTACTTGTGCAGCACGGTTCATACCAGCCTTCTGTCAACTTCTTCTTAAAATATTTCATGATCTCAACTAGGACCTCAGTGACTCTCTTGCTTAACACATCATTCCCTTCTTCTGTGTCAGGCATTATTCTGTCGTTACGTCTTTCTTGTCCTCTGGAGCGTTGAAGTTTCTGCCGCAGCTTGAAGCCAAGGTTCTTTTGGCAAGTGGACACAACCATCCAGATGAAGGAAGAGGTGCTTTTTTAAATGGCAGCTAGCGGTGCTACAGACTCCTGTCCCGTTCTGCTATAAATAAACAGCCCTTTCTCTCCTTGCGCTGCCTCTGGTCCCGGTCTCTTTGCCCTCAGCTGTCGTCTGGAGGAACCTAAACTGCCCAGGCGTTACTGGCCTCAGGTCACAGTTAGACGCCGCTTACCGGAAATAGGGTGATATTTTTAGACCCTCAAAGTGCTCTGCCATGATTGTGTTTACTTGTTGCCATTGTAAACGAGCAGGGGAGCTTGAATAAGGGCTCTTTTCTTGATTTTTTGATGATTCACATTGACGAATGAGCATTAGCATTTTACATCAGCTGTGCACATAACGTTCTTTGTCAACATGAACAATCGTCTAGTGTCCTCTGGTGGGGCTTCTCATCCTTTCTTCTGCAATACACAGTAAATTATAGACTAATAAGGTGGTGGATAAGTATAAAAACTAGCATCACAGCAAAGGAATTCATTCCACTGAGCCCAGTCTTATGATAATGCTATATAAGGTGTCATAAAAGGCAGAGGGAAATTAGCTCCGTTGACCTGTGCAAAGTCTTTCCAGTAATGCCTAGCCAGCTTAGCCTGCTGGCCTAATTCCACACATTTCATTCTATGGTCATTGCACTGATAGTTCAGGTAAAAAGGGTAATAGCTTCTGATTAAAGGCACTTTCCTTGAAGCAGGTTCTGCTGGATTTGCTTCATCTGGTCCATAAAGTCTCGTATTTCCTCCATAAAAGCAGGCAGCGAGGGTTTATTACTTGGAACTACTGTGAGGACTGTTGGAAGGGGTTTTCTGGAGGGGTGGAAGATGATTTCTTGCAAACTCTGCTCTGTTTATAGAGGATATATCCACATTATGAAGGTTTTGGGTTCACGTTTAATACCATAGGCCAGTGCTGCCTGGCACAGTTTGGTTTAATAGGTGTGTTTGACTGGAGAAATCACCAAACCATGCAGGACACCCCTGCCCTAGACCGAAATATGGCATCTTAGCTGTGAGGCTCACAACCCAGAGGGCCTTAAAACAAAGGCTGCATTCTTGGTTGTAACAGAAGATCAAATGTTGCAGTTCCATACTGTTTTGACAGCAGAGTGTGGAACCATGGGTGTCAAGCACAGGTGGTCTTCTTGAAAATGGTTCTGCATACCCACCTGCTGGGGTGATAATTAAGGATTTCTCTGTCGATTCCACCTCACAAGTAGCGAAAGTCCACTGGAATGCTTTATAACTTTGGCCCACCCACAGCCGTCATGAATAAAAAAACAACCATAGAGTTGCAATCAGACAGCTTGATTAACTGTTAGTGCATCTCTTGGAAGCGACTGTAGCTTGTGTGGCTTGCGCTTTATTTACATTGCGGAGGGGTGGGGTTACTGGAATATTCAAGTGTCTGAATCTGTTTACTTAATCAGTTGCTCAATGAGAATCAGACAACTTTATTGATCCCAGAGGAAACTGCTAATACTATGACTGGCACAGGCACACAGACCCTGTCAATATAAAACTCTCCAGAAAATGCCTTGGACTAAATACACTGTGCTGTGCAAAAAATTGCTGTGGTCAGTAACAGCGGTGGGTATAAATACAATAGATAAATAAATAGAATTACTGCTAATGTAGTTAACACAAATAGTGCTTTAGAGCTGTTCTCTATAATGATTATACTAATGTACATGATAATGCAGTTACATAAGTAGTGACATTTATGTAAATATTGACGTAAGTAGTGATATCACACAGAACATATGCATATAAAAATATATATTAATATATATAGATATTGCACATAATGATAATAATTTAGCACACAATAAGAAATTGTACTTGTATAACTCTGTTTAAGAATCAACTTGACAGACATATAGAAACACACAGACAGGATCAATATGAAAAATACATTCTAAATCAGTCCAATCAAAACTCTGCAGAAAATGGTCTACATACACTATGCTGTTTGCACAAATGCTGAGGTATAACTACTAAAGATACGTAACTTACAGTTAAGTGGATACCTAATAACACAAATGGTGGTCAATATGAAATACACTATGCTATATAACTGTGTATGTGACAAATAAAGAATCGTGGATCTTGAGCTATCATCTCTCCTGCCGTTCCAGTCCATCACCGACTGTCATGAAGTTAATGAAACGAATTCATCCTGTCAAGCCACCCTTGAGGTGCAGGGGCGCCCCATGTTCCTGCATCAGCCTGGCTGGATTTGGCCTGCTCTCTGACTTCACACACAGTATGAGTTTCACGGCTCTGTATTACCCTGGACTCACCTCTGTCTGGTCCCAGTGTCGCCAAGCTGAAACGCAGCAATACCGCTCTTAAAATATCTGTAGACACTCGTCATATTGTTGCTATGATTCCTGGGTATAGAAGTGACTCCACATATAGGAGTGGCTGCTGATTCCTTTTCTCTTTTGTATGTAACTTATGCCACCGCCTAAGACCACGCCTTGTTAAAATCATATTTTCTGTGAATATACGAGTCAGACATCATGTTGCATGGCATCGCTTGGTCTTGATAGAGATGTAACTGGAAGAAAGACTGAAACATTACGACTTCTATAGAGACGTGTGACATTTGCATCTTTGAGGACTTGAGTGTGGATCAGTGAGTCAGGCTGCTGAGTGCTGCCTGAAGTACAAGTGATTCAGAAACCCTGCTCTGAGTCATTTACCACAGAGCTATGATCGCTCAACCACAGGGTTCCATCACATAAAGAGCTCCGTATGGTGCGGACAGAGAGACAGTGTGTAGGGGTGGGCCCATCTCTGTCTGTATGATGAGCCTTAGCCATGACATAATTACTGTAACTGCTAGTTGTCCAGTTTTGCAGGCTGTTGCATTAAAAAGTCATGCGTGAGCACAGATACGCTTTATATTGTGTGAACAGTTGATGAATGCACCACTAGAAATGGTCTAAAACAACCATAATAAAATATGTCGGTACCCAACATCATGTATTAAAATGAGAAAATTGGTTCCTTCTCATTCTTTTTTCCCCCTTAACAGTAATTGGAGGGCATTTGACCTAATTCATTTTTACATGACCATTTGTAAACCACTTTTACCCTTTGCAGTGGGACAATGTTTTTGCTGCATGACTGTTTTTATTCACTTCTCACTTATTGTGGATTTTGAGCTGTAGGACTCGCCCACATGTTCACTTTCACCGGCCAAGTTCTGACACTTTGCTTCTCAACAGAGCTGAGCTTCAGTCTGCAGGCCTGGGACTTCTGCTGTGTGTGTGTGTGTGTGTGTGTGTGTGTGTGTGTGTGTGTGTGTGTGTGTGTGTGTGTGTGTGTGTGTGTG
>JBBJLR010000139.1:4296132-4307655 GCA_037577145.1 Brachypetersius gabonensis | reverse complement strand
TGTGTGTGTGTGTGTGTGTGTGTGTGTGTGTGTGTGTGTGTGTGTGTGTGTGTGTGTGTGTGTGTGTGTTTGCACATCCTATCATTTCCTTTGTCAGAAAAAGGCCCCAGCCAGGTGTGTAAAGTGGAAGTGCCCGAAGTTAGATAGATAAAGTGTAGATGTTTGCTGGATGATTGGTTGTGTTTTTTTGTGTCTTATGTGAAGGTCTGGGCTTAAAATGTTTTACATATTTCCTAATATCGCATATTGGAAAAAAACTTGAATGTAGAAGTGTTTGGCTGTTCATTCACAGATATTTGACTGGGCCAGTTTCACAGACCCTGCCTAGGCCTAAGTCTAGACTAAACTGGTGCAAACAACACTTATCCTTACAGCTTAACTTAAGTCTTGTTTAATGTTCAGGAAACTGGTCCTAAATGTCAAGCCTTGAAATGAGAGCAATTCACAGTACATGATAATCTGCACATAATAATCTGATGAATGAAGAAATTCAGATTTTGGCAATAATCCATTTGACATGTTTACAGTTTATAAGAGTCAGTCTGATATGTGTTTTAATACCTTCACTGGCAAATAAACTCAGCATGTGATGAAAAACTCAAACCTCTTGCTGCAGTTATTATACCAACATAAAGTCTCTGTTTACAGGTACATGTTTATTTGGATATTTATATGGATTCAAACTGCACAAAATGTGGCCATCTGATGGCATTTCGCAGTCGTAGCTTTGGTATAAGTGCATCGTGTTTACTGTTTCTGGTGAAAGTCAGTTTATCCAGCTTTCTCTTGATGTAGAAAAAAGAACGAAATTAGAATAAGGATATATATGTGTGTAAAAAGCTGAGAATTGAGGTAAAATCCAGTCCTCTTTAAAGAATTTTTGGTAATCTGATAACGGAAACGAGTGTGTGCTTTCTGCGTGAGCTCTTTAAAAATCAGGTGCTGAAACCTGATGGTTATATTGTATTATTGGTTTGTATATATACTCAGTGATCAATGATCCTCTTAAATCCTTTTACTCTAATTCTACTGAATACAAAGTCATCTGTGTCATCTGTGACTAGGTTCCTAAATCTGATAACTGCAGAAAATCAGATTTTGGCAGTAATCCATCCGACGTATTTACAATTTCTTTAGTTATCTGACAATGAGAGAATTCGGAGTTTACTAGAGTCAGTCTGATCTTTTTAAATGCCTTCACTGTTTAGCGACTTGCAAATAAACTCACCAAAGTGCAGCATGTGATGAAAGATTAAAACCTCTTTCTGCAGTTTCCCTACCAACTTGGTTTGGACATAAGGCTCTAGGAAAAAGTTAAGATAAACACTAAAGGGTCTCCTTTACAAAAAGACTATCCATTAAAACATTCTATTGGAGCCAAAGTGGTTCTCCTATGGTCTTTCTACAAAGGCCCCTTTATTTTTAAAAGTGAAAGGTTATCCATATTCTCATAATACCTCCCCACATTAACCTCACTTCAATAACCACACCACAGTCCAGTTCATAGCTTACCTTGGCCATTAGATTCAAACCGACATTTACACTATTTTACCATCATATAAACCATGGCCTATAGTTTGTAGCTATAGAGCAGGAGCGTAAAGCTCTAGGGCTTTTGCCCAGATGGTCGAGCGCCTGGCTTTCGGGGAGGACTCCATCCTAAGGGATAGTGAAGCAGGAGATGATCACACCGACGCTTCGCTTAGTGGCTCCGCTCAAAAGAATTTTGCCAGTCAGCGCTTTCCTTTTGAAAAAGGCCCGGGATTGTTGGTTTAGGGTGCTCAGTCAGGGGAGAAAGGATTTGGGTGGGAGATCAAGTTATTTATTAGCTGGAGCCATTTAAATGGGGGCAGCGGCCATGATGGAGAGGCTGGGAAATGGGAACTGGCGGGCCAGGCCGACTGGAAATGCCCAGCATGGCACCCTGCCAGGCACGTATGCAAACATCAGAATGAAACTGGTGGTTCAGATGAGGTACGGCACACCAGGCTGAAGGTGGGCACCATGCAGAAACTGTATTCGTGGTTGTATTATTGTGCGAGAGTTAATGCAGTTCCTGTGCTGCGGAAGAGCTTCATGAAACGCTTGAAGGAGTAAAATTTTAATGAAAGCACAACAGTAAGGTTTTAGTGTACAGTTTAAGGTACACTTGCACTAAAGCCTGATCACTGAACTGTAATCTGGGTCTCTGATAATGATAGTTTGCTGTTAAACGTGATTATTGTGTTGGTGCCTGTATAAACGCACTCACTGATTCTCCAAAATTCTTGTACAGTATACTGAATAATATTTAAGATGATTTGAAACCTTTTTTTTTTTTACTAGTCCTGCATTGTATGTCCACTTTTGAAAATAAATGGTTAAATGGTTCTTGATTTGGACATAAACTTGGTAACTCTTTTAATTAGTTTTAATTCTGTCCTAAAAACTACAGAGCTTTACATTTTCAGTCCCTTTTTGTGATTTGTTGCTTGATTTTAGCTCAGCTCAGTAATTGCACTTTTTATCTTGGGGTGTGCAGTTCATCATTAGAAGTTGTGAGTCGGAAATATTTTTACTTGCTTTTAATGTAGACTTCATCATTTTTAGACTTTCCAAAATGGGTTTGTATTTTTGTGTTGAATGAACTGGTTGTAAGCATAAGCATTATGTTTCTCAGTCAAATATTCAGTTGAATAAAATGATGTGCTCTCAAGCTAATTTTGGCAGAACACCCAGCAGCACTGTGTGACTCTGAACTAGTCCTGGGTGGTATCTAAAAAGTCTGTTTCGACCCTATGTAAAACGGTTGGGATTTGGGTTTCCTTGCCTTTAGTTTAAAATATGTGTTTGCAGGTATGATGATCTCTGCATTCTTCACGGCTTTCCACTCCTACGGGTCTCAAGTCATGTAGTGCATATTTACGATTGACAAATATTTGCAAAGGGGGGGAACCTGCCTCTGGAGTTTGAAATATGTAGTGTTATAGAGTTCTGTCAAAGCTGTGTTTTTATGACCCTGTTGGGGGTGTGGTGACATCATCTTTCCACGATGAAGTACTTCCTCTTGTAGCTCAAGGTGCCAGCAGAGAGGTATGTTCACCTGGCGCTTATACCTGAGGCCATGAAATTAGAAGAAATTCAAACTATTAAAAATCCACTAGAAATACAGGAGCTGAAGTAGTGCAGAGGTTTGAATAGCTAGATTGAATCATAAACACATAATTGTAGAAAATTAAGCTTAACTAGTTTAGGCCAAAGATGATGAGGTTTTCGGGGCAGTTGGTGGCCTAGTGGTTAGAGCGTTTGCCCTGCAATCAGGAAGTTGTGAGTTTGATTCCCAAGACTGCTAAGCACCTCTGAGGTACCCTGAGCAAGTCACATTCACTTCACTTCACTTTCACTTGTGCAGAAGGTGAGCAAGTTTAGAACAATTTAGTTTGAATCGGACAGTGCCAGCAAGCAGTAACTACCCAATCCTGATTCTGATTTGATGGCGGTGTGGAGGATGATGATGATGATGATGAGGGCTGCCAATGAATCTTTGGTGACTGAGCAACTTTGCTGGCCATGCAGTACTGAAATGCTGTTTACTGAAAAGCTGCTAATTTTTGAAAATATCTTTAGTATTATTTCTGTAAATGTATATTAAACAATATATTATATATAAGTAATATTTATATTTATAGGGTATATGTTCAATTGCATAATGTAAATGTAACCCCATTATATAATATATAACTATTATAATATAGTGTATATGTATATGTATGTATACCTAAATATATTGTAAATATATATTGTAAACAATATATAATTATAAAACATATGTAACCCACTCTACATAGCATTTGAACTATATGTACATTATATTGTTATGTTTATCTTTTGAAATTAGGAGAAGTTGCACATTGAATCTCATTTTGTCCTTGTACAATGGGACACACTCGATTCAATAAAATAAAAACTTTGTACAGCTAAAGCCAGTATAAGTGACTGAAGACTGTGAACATGTCTCTTTAATACACTGACAAATAGTTATCCTCACTTGCAAAGCAGCATCAAATGGAGAAATGCGTCAGACTCACCGTTTGTGTCAACAAACCGAAGACCTATTGAGAAAAATCCATCAAACGCACGACCCAACACTAACATATCTTCTGAATGTGGAGGTGACGCCTATTCCCTACCCATAGGCCTCTCAGGGCGCAAGGTGTACATGTGTGTGAAGACACAGACTTTAACCCCTATAAATGAAGGCTTGCTTTGTTTTGGCTGTAGGTGGCGGAGAGCTCAAAGGTGTGGGGGGAGGTGCCCCTGCCGGAGGATCTGGAGGCTTCCAAGGAGCAGAGGATCAAACGCCACCGTGTCGATGACGAGTACCTCTTCGGTCAGAAGGCGACGCATTACATCGATGATGATGAGGACTTCGCTGGCGATGAAGTGTCAGGAGGTGCGACTGCCTTTAGTTGTTTGAATTTAGGCCATACTTTTGTCTCATGCCAATCTAAAGAAGACAGCTTGGACACCAACGAGAACCTCTCAAAAATAAGCAACTGACTGAAGAGCTCTTGTGTGTTTTAATGACACAATTTTTTTTTAAATCATCAGAAACCACAACACACTTTTCTAACCCAGGTTTTCATGCTGATTTCAGATCTGCTTTCTTTTTTTTCAGTCACATCAACTTTTTGAATTATGAGTAATATTAGAATTGCAATAGACTTGCATGCGGTTTTTATTAAACCACAGACACCAATCAAGAACTGTTTCAATATTTTCAGTGTGTAGTCAGATATAATGATCAGAGTCAGTCAGCTACCACTGTTTCTTCAAAAACACTCAGCATATGATTATTATACGATCATTATTCCAACTATCATGCAGTACAGAACTAGCTTCATCACAAAAACTGTATGTGTGGGAAAAACTAAACACAGATTTGAAATCAGCATGAAAAACACTACAGAACCCACATAAACGTATCTCTGATGATTTTGACCTGTTGACCCGTGTGATTAGTGTGAAATATAAGTCAGAAGCATTTAAGGTTAGTATCATGGCTGTTTAGCTCTTGTTAGCTTTAATACAGAGCTTTAATACAGAGCTTTAATACAGTGTGTGATTCCTGCTTAAATTTATGTTGTGTGGTATGTGAGCTCTAAAAAAACAAACAAAAAAAAAACAGTCCGGTTCAGGGTATCTTTGCGTTCTCTGCAGATGGGATCAGCGGAGAAGAGGACGGAAGCACCCCTGAGCCGCCTGTAGTTGATTCCACTTTAGCACCAACAAGTGAGTGCTCTTTTTCCATTTGCCTCAACCGGGTTTATGCTCTGACTTCCAAAACTTTCAGCTCAGTGTCATTCTGCGGCCTCTGTAGTGTCTAACTGATTACCAAAGCACATTCATTTAGTTTTCTTAATTGTGTAATTCAGTATTTCTACTGCTTATTAAAAACACAGAAAACTAGTCTTTGAAAGACCAAAACCTTCAGTGTGTCCAAAATCGTGCACTTGCACACTTTGTGTGTGATTTTAGTGCATTCACACTGGAAACTAAGCTAAAACTACCCGGATGGTGCACTGAAAACATGAGGGATTTCGGACACACCCCTTGTTTGTCCAAAATGTTAAATTTACAGAACAAGGACAAAACATTCTTGAACTTCTGTGGCTGCAAAGTTATGTCACAATACAGTATTTTATTTAATTTGACACTTTTTTTCCATTTGACAGACAGCTGTTTTCAAATTATGCTAAAAAAAATAGAATGGAAGTCAGTGGGGGATTTCAGCATCTTTATGTTTCGAGTAAACAGTTTTTCTTTCTCCTCTATTATTCCATTATTCTTGGTAATAGACTATTTGCAGGTCTGGCAGATACACATCAGGTTAATAAGCTTACAGTGTCTATCAGAGCCTGAGGAAAATGCAATTTCTGATCAGATCAGGACCCCAGAATTGAAAGGAGGTTTATTTCATTTGGGTTACAGTGTAGCAAGTTATGAGTCTCTTTTGTGTCTTTTTAACCCATTAATTTAACTCTGCTGAACCTCTGTGGACCTTTATTATTGTTATTTCTATCATCATTTATGTCAAAGCCCACATTTTTCTATTATCTCCATCTGAGTGGGCCGTGTGTTCTGGATCTTGAATGAATGTTGTCTCGGGCACATCCTGAAACTCGGCTCTTCTCATATCGGCCTCGTCATAACATGGCGCTTCAGATTTGTGTCAGAGATCCAAACAATCCTCACGCGTCCTTTCATCAGATAAGAGGCCGAGGTGGAAGTGAAATACCGCACATGAAAGGCGGCGGTAGCTAATGAAGCCACGGGCAGACGAGGCAGACGCTTGTTTTACATTCTTCCGCTCTCACGTTTTGCCACGCCCCTCTTTCTATACAGTGAAGGACCTAATGCTCTCTCTCACCCAGCAGAGCGAGATCATTCATCTGCACAGATCACACAGCCTACTGTTGAGGCACTGATTATATCAGGGCTGCACAATATGAACAAAATACTGCATTTTTAAGCATGTTGCATAAGTTATGTTGCTTTTTTGCCCTGTATTATTATGAATGTTACACACTTAAAAGCATTAAACGACTGCAGGGACAGCTATACAGATCAATAAATACATCTTTTTCAATTCAGAAGCTGCATTCAGTTAAGCACCAGTTATTTTGTCTTACATACACTACCAGTCAGAAGTTTGGACACACCTTCTCATTCCTTTCTTTTTTATTATTGGCTATATTGTACATTAATACTGAAAACATCACCTGTTGCTCTGATGGCAGCTTTGCACACTCTTGGCATTCACTCAGATTTATGAGGAATCGACCTGGAATGGTGTTTAATTAACAGGAGCTTCTTCGTCAAGAGTTCATTAGTGGAGTTTCTCTCCTTCTTACTGTGTTTGGGATCATCAGTTGTGAGTCGGGTTGGTCCACAGTTAGTGATCCTGTTCCACTGTGGTTCTACTGCTCATTATGGCAAGAACCACATAAGTAAGTAAAAAAAACAACAGTCCATCTTTCCCTGATTTCAGAACAGAGTCTTTTTTTTGTTTACTGCATAATTCCACGTGTTCCTTCATCATTTTGTTTGTTTACAATGTTAATCTACAATGTAGAAAGTAATAAAATTAAAAGAAAAAACACTGAATGAGAACGTGTGTCCAGACTTTCACATGGTACACTATATTTATGTACAATGCACGGTGAGCTGTCCCCACACTCAGGACAGGATAAATCTCACACTTACCTTCTTTGATACTTCTTAATTGCACTGTTTTGTTTCGTTTCACATTGTCTTATGTCTGTTACACTATTATACGTACACTGTGGAACCTGAGTTTTGCCATTGCGTCTCTCTGAATGGCTGTATATAATTGAGAAGACAATAAGGTTCAGTTTGACTTTGACCAGCTTTAAAATCACCACAAAAAAGGATGTATGCGCATTTTTGCACACAAATGAATTACTAAGTGAATTGAAAAGGTTCCATATTTGAATGTGGGACGACAGTATTAGAACATATTTCCTCATAATGTGATAAATTGAGTGATATGATCAGTACTTAAGCAACCCTGGCCACCTTAATGTGTTAATGTGTGCTTTGCAACAAATCTACCAAATAATCGGTTCTGTTGAAGTGGAGCCGACGATATACTGAATAAAAATTATTGCACGTATAGTTTTAATGTTATTTTTAAATGTAGCAAGTGAAGTATAACCAAGATATCTTCAAATAGCCCCCCCAAACTAAGAAGCTACTTTTTATTTTGCTGGTAGATCATAACCCAGTTGTTTTGGAAGAAGTGTGTATGAGCATTGGAAGAACTAGATATATTCTTGGGCTGTTTCCACAATTAACTCACAGCATTGAGGCACTGGATCCATTAGGCCAGAGGATTTCAGTGGTCAGTATGAGGCACCATTGCCAGCAAGGTCATAGATATCAGTTGACCACACTATACTCCTGTGATTAATGCTACAGTATACATACCAGCTGCCTCCGATCACAAAAATAGCCACCAGCTGTGTCTGTGGGCCTGAAGGAAATAAATTGTCTGATAATTATTAAGCACACACATGGCTACAAGCATGAGGCTCGTGAAACTGGAGGGATTTGAAGACCTGATGATGATGATGATGATGATGATCTCTGTGGTTCAGCACTCTTGCTTACTCTTGCTTGTTTGACTCGAGCAGACATGGGGTAAAATCCTGCTGGGGAGGTTTTGGATCAGTTTCTTTCGGATCACGGTTGATTTGGCAGGAACATGAATGGCCTTGAACGGCTCCACAAAGTCATTTAATGTGTTTAATTGCTCAAAACCTTCTGCTTTCAAGTGTATTCATTGATTGGCTCATTTGTTCCGGTATAAGGGTTGGGCTGGGACATTTGGAGACATCTGTAATGAAGCGTACTTTATATATAAAGCCTGAATGTGAATGAGTTGAGTTTCAGTTGAGGTTTTTGCAGTAGGTCTTTTTATGTATGTGGACATCCATATTCCATGCTGTCCATCTTCCATTCCCTTATTTTTTCTATTTGGTTATCCACACAATAAAAAGGCCACACTTGCTGTCCTTTGTGAATGTTTTATGACTGATGGACTAGAAGAAATGCTCCAGAATGGCTTGGAAGAGAATCTCTGTCTATGAACTTATATTAAAAGTTAAGAATGTTTTGCCTTGTCCTTTAAAAACAAGACGAATTAGCTTTTGGAGCAGCTAATTGCACATGCTGTCTGCCTTACTATGATTTGGCAACCTGGATAGAATTAGTTCTGCCTCTTATAACCAGGCATAGATGAAATGTGGTCTTTCGAAATTATGTTGTTAAGAGACTTTCTTCAACAATGAAAGCAGACATAGCATCTAAACAGAGGTTTAGGTTCAAAAAATGTCCTGAAAGAATAATTCAGCTTTATTTTAACATTGAGAAATGACATGTTTAGTGGGTATTTTGGAATTGATGCTCTGTTTCCCCATGTTTTCAGCTGGAGTAGAAATATAGAATGATTTGGTGGGAAAGATTTACCACTTAACACAACTATCTCTTTGTCATTCAACTTTCATTACATCTTTTTGGCCTGAGCTTGCTGGCAGATCGTCTATTTTGCTGCACCTTTTTAAGGGGAAATTATAGAGATGTTTTGCCTATTTAAATGGTCCAGATCTGAACAAAGTCATTTGGCATGCTTTGATGTGAAACGCTCTAGTTTAAGATTTGTTCACAGTGGTTGGAATAGGAACCAGACATCTGACAAGTTTAATGGCTTTAAAAGCAAACTCACATAAAGCTCTCGTACACAAGTAGTATTAATATGCTGCCAGATGAAGTTGACAGAGACTGTGTTTTAAGATAGTTTAGCAATAAATTTTCTTTCCTTTAATGTGTTTTTAAAAATCCGTTTTTGGCAGAGAGGTACATATAAAGCCCTGCTAAGCACAGAAGTGCCCAAAGAAAACTTTTTTTTTTCCAGATTTAACACTACTTACAGTATACTTTACTGTAAATGTTCTAAAAAAACTCAAGACATGGATCAGAAAATAAAAGGCTATATTTGCATTATAGAACTCGACACCTGGTTCACCACCACTGGAAAGAAATCTGAATTGTCTTCAGTGCACAATTCCACATCACTCTCCTCTGAGTTATATTGCTTCCATCTCGACACATGAATTAAGCAGAGAATTAAAACATTTTTGTTCTAATTTCTAGAATATTTTGAAATATTTAACACTTTAAACTCCATGTCTTGTGAATGTGCAGTTAGTAGGTGGTCCAGTGAAACCAGAATGTGAATTTTAGACTGCGCATACTGCCGTCACATTCAAACTCGCATTGCTCTGGTCCTTCTCACTAATGTAGATGTGGCCCTAAGTGTTTTTGATGAGAAGCTTAAGTCAGACGGTGATGTTCTCCTTGTCATTATGGTGAAGAGGAAGTTTGTTCTTAACATCCATTTATAGATCTGTGCTTGCCAGCACATGGGAAGGAACAGGCTGCTTTCCTGGAGCAGAGCAGGTCTGGATGACCCGCCTGCTTTCTGTCTTTCCCAACAACCCTTTACTTTTCCTGTGGGCAGTGGAGGAACAGAGCTCTATACTGCCCATCACTGCAATCTTCCTGTTTTTGTGGCACGGAAGGTCATCTGTTTCCCTCTCCCACACCTTTACAGACACAATCATTTGACCGCAATCATTGGAAATACCCTTGCAGCATTCAAGGGGATTTTTTATGGTCATCATAATCCTTGAGTTACTATGGTAACAGATACCATTCGTAACCATTACTGCTTATTTACAGAATCTTACATTTTATGTACAGATTTGAGTTTTTTTAGTGTTTTAGATAGAAATTAGATTTTGTTTTTAAATAAGTGTAGGCCAGGCTGATTAAAAAACAATGGCAGGTTTTGCTCCTCAATAAGTTTATTTTATATATTTTATCATCATAATTTGTCATCATAATTTGAAATATTACAAGGCCATTTAAGTTTGCAGTGCTTTTAACACAATTAACAAATTTGACTAGGTTCCAAAACTGTAGCATTTGGCTGTGTTTTATATATCGCTCAGTTTCCCTCAGTTTGTTTAATTTAGTTTTAGTCATTATATTCATAACTTCATTAAGTGTATTATTACTTAGTAGCAATTGTGTCTTCCTCTGTGGAAGGATTCCATAAGTCCAAGATTCCCCTTGAAAGCTTGTTTAGAACCACCTACATTATTTAAAGAAATATGCAAAAACATTTCTGTTCATAAAGCCCTTTCCCTGACTGGGTTCAGGCGTCCTCTGAACAGTGATTGTGATTGTTTAGAAGATTGTCTTTGCTGAGCTCTTTATCGACAGCTAATCCACTCTGTAGCTGTGAGGCAGGTACTGAACCTGCTCCTATTACTGCTATCTTCTCTGCAGCCTTTTTTAAATGCTGTGAGTGATGTCTTCCAGACTGCAGAATCTCTGCTTCATATAAAGGCATTCTAGACTTTCACAGGCCCTGAGACCACAAAGGTCATTCCACTACTTGCCTCAGAAACAAAGGTCACTGTTCTCAGCGAGTGGAGATACATGCATTTAAATTGAAGAAGTCAAGACTAATTTTGGATCAAAGACTTAAGAGGCCACAGTTCTTAACCATGTAGCTGTGTTTGTGTTTGAGCACAGCTTTCTTGGACTAATACAAAATGAGCTCAGTTGAGGGAAAAGCATAATGAACACAAATGTTATTGCATATTTATTTAATTTCTTTAATGGGAAAACGTATATACATATACACATATATATATATACATATAGAATCTGTACACTACAACTAAGGGTGAAACAATTCATTTATAGTACATTTAATAAAATAACTAATATGGCTAATATGAGTAACGACTCTTTTATACATGTGTATGTATATATGTATATATATGTGTATATATGTATGTATATACATGTATGTGTGTGTGTGTGTGTGTGTGTGTGTGTGTGTGTGTGTATATATATATATATATATATACATATATACACACACACATA
>JBBJLR010000139.1:4283824-4296032 GCA_037577145.1 Brachypetersius gabonensis | reverse complement strand
GTGTGTGTGTGTGTGTGTGTGTGTGTGTGTGTGTGTGTGTGTGTGTGTGTGTGTGTGTGTGTGTGTTTTTCCCTTATATTCAGGTCGACACTGAGTTCGCACCTGGAAACATTCAGGGCTTTGCTCTTGTGAACCGACAACGCACCAACCGCATCAGCACCGGTCTCTCGGTGGAGGTGTCCACAGACGGGACCCAGCTGTCTTTCACCGGCTTTGACCGCGTCGGCCAAGAGCTCCATTACTGGCAACTGCCCAGCAGCTACCAGGGAGATAAGGTACAATCTGACGTGGTTTAAAACTCGTTTTATACCATAGGGCCTCCCCTTTATTCATAGACAGGCGGCTGGATCTGGTTTTGCATTTCTCTTTCCACTTCTGCGAGCTTTGCGTTCTTTTGCTATTTGCTTTACATTTTCATGTTTGTATATTTTAATGTCCTTTTCTGCTCTTAGAAGCAGGATCACTTTACTCGTTCAAAGCGAGCACACAAGGTAAAGCACTGAGCGTGTTAGATTTGTTGTGGTTTGACGTGGCCTGTCTTTTTTTCGTTGGGAAATTTCAGATGCAGTCTTGAGTGTGCATGATTGGTGGTCATCGTTTTATTATTCATGCTTAGAATTTTTTATTCATGCCTTGTCAGCATGGTTTCTGAGTGCCCAAGCAGTGGTTCCTATTTTATGTATACTCATGTTTCACCATATAAATTCAATCGGTTATTTTAGTTGGTTGAAATAACACATCACAATATTTTGAGGGATGCAACAACCCATCTTGCATAAATATGTCAGTTGGATGTTACTTCTAACATAAGACCCTGAACAACACATACTACACATTAATCCCCTTGAATCCCCACATATAGAGATTGCAGTGAGATTTAATAATAAAACATTGCATGGCTTGAGGAGTTTTGACCAGCAAGGTCAAACAGAGCATGCAAGGTATCCAAGCACTTCCACAATTAGATTCTCAGGCAAAATAAAAGCGGTTCAATAAGCATAAAAGTCTGCAAAATACACAGACAGAAGTTTTAAGTGTGTATACGTGTCTCCTCCGAGGTAGGTATATGTATACATATGGATACTAAACATTGTAGTCGTCTTTGCCAAGTTAGCAGAGACTCTTTATGTTACTCTTTGTTCTTAACAAAATTGTGGAGTGAAAACTGAAAGGGCCTGAGTGAAATAACAGGATAGCACGGACAGGTATGAGCGCATAAGCCCTCCAGTTGTTTTCTGATCACTGGTAACCTGGTCTTGCTGTAACCAAATTAGATCTGACCCTGACTGTTCTGCATGGCCTTTCTTATACTTCTTTCTGCATGGTCTATTCGTAAATAACCCTTGGATCCCTTGCTATTATCCTACCTGACCTTTGTGTCACTATGGTTCCTATTCCCATGACGTTCCTTGCCTCTCACCAGCCGTCTGCTGACGAAGCGCGTCAGCTCGATGATGAGATCTGGGCTCTCCTCACCAACCTCTCCCAGGGACAGGCAGCGTACTCTCTCTCTCCCCCGTCTTACTCCAGGACCTCTTCCTCCAGAACCTCTTCCTCCACGTATTTGTTTGGAGCCTCTGGTTCCATGGGTCGTTCAGGTGGCCATGTTCCCAGCCCCCCTTCCCCTCCTTCTGCCCATACTTCCTCTTTGAGGGCCACTGGGTCCCACCATGCTTCCCCAGGCCATACCCCCCACCAGACCTTAGTGAAGGTACCGTATGCTCTCTCTGGGGGTTTCCATGGCGCTTGTTTACGCTTTGAACTAGCATTAAAACCAGCAAATTTAGCAAAACAGCAAACTTGATCAACCAAGCCACATTTGGTTTCTAAAGGTTCTTTAATTTTGAGCTGTGTGATGTAGCTTCCACCTGTCAGTGGCTTAAATGGCTGATTAGCCTGCTATGTTACAGGAGGTCTAGAGTGGTACTGATGTGGTGCTGGCCTAGTGGGCAGGATACTTGCCTCTGGACTAAGATGTTTATTTGCTGAAATACTTAGACGTTGAAAGTTCTTTCATGTGATTACATCTCGCATTGCTCTTCCCTGCTTTGACACTGGTCTGGTCTTGCTGACAGGATAAACAGAGAAAAAACACTCTGAGTCTGTCCAGTGCTGCTCGTCCGGGTTCCTCCAAAAAGGTAGTCACTTAGTAACTGCATGTTACTGAAATACCACACTCTGGGCTGCAACCAAGTTGATCTTTAGCAAAGTGGCATAGCTGGGTATTGCAATCATTTAAAAAGGGTTTAATAGTTGACAAAGTGCCTCATTGCTTTATGTAGTAAAGAACCTGGTTAATCAGTGATTAGCCCTTATTTGTGAGACGGTATGTGAAGGTTAGCCAGAATTCGGAAACCTTAGGGCGGTCCTTCCCTCTAAATCATGCATGGAAAAGTAAAGTGCACGCCAATATTTTGAAAATATTTTGGTTTAGAAACAGAATAAATCTTAATAAACATCTAAGTTTTCCAAAACATCTAGTTATGGCCTAGTTTGTCTTTGTTGTGTCTGATATTTATGAAACTGAAACTCTTTCTTTTATGCTCTGCTTTGCGCTGTGCCATGCTTATGTGCTTCTTTCTGTCTTTTCTACTGCCACTGCAACTCCTCCTGTGCTCCTCCTTCCTCCTGTGCTCTAGTACGCTCTGGTCTACAAAGGGTTCAGCTTAAGCACGGAGGATGTGCTCTTCTGGCAGCTTCCAGAGACGTTCAGAGGGGACAAGGTAATTAGGCGTGAATGGCCGGGCTCAAGTACTAAAGTGCTGATCCATCCCCTGCTCAGATTCAGGCTTTTGTGCTCCTCCACCTGTGCTAACTTCAAATGTCCATTGACCTCACTTAGGAAGGTCACTGGAGCACTTTCACAGAGGGGAAAGAGACTTGTGGGTTGATTCTAAAGCCGTTTCGGCTAACACTGTGACAGTATCTTTGACACTACAGGATAAAGGGCTAAGGAGAATGAAAAGCACTTTACCTTTCAGTTTTTATGGAAATATTCGTATTCTGGTGTTTTTCCTATTCCAACAGGTGGCCTCCTATGGTGGAAAGCTCAGGTACACAATCTCATACGTGCCTGGATCCAGAGGAGCTCCCATAGATGATATTGACGTTCAAATAATTGTAAGTACGATGTTTTATGGTATAGAGAGACACAGTATCCCACTAAAAATAAAGGACTTTATTATATTCTTTATATTTCCAGGGTAATGATATCACACTAGTGGCCCGCCAGGACTGGCGGAGAGGAGAGGCGACTAGAGAGTCTCGTGATTTTGAGATTGTCTTTAGAGAGGTGGGAAATTATTTTGATAAATTTGAACAGTAAAATAATTGATGCAGTGTATAATGTGTGACTGATTACGAGTGAATGAATGAAACCTTTTATCATTGCTTTGCTACTTGTCTGTCTTAGACCAATAGTAACAGAAGAAATGATGAAATCACTGAGAGTTCTTCTTCTGGTTCTGTGTAGGAGAACTGGAAGCGTCCGGATGGCATGCCAGCCACCCGGGAGCACCTGATGATGGTGCTGGCTGACCTGGATGACATCCTGATCCGAGCTTCCTATCACACAGAGATGCGCTCTTCCAGCATTTCAGGGATCTATATGGAGATCGCCAGTCCTCTCTACACGGGTCTGGCCGAGGCCCTAGAGGTGGAGGAGTGCCGCTGTCCACCTGGGTACCAAGGCCTGTCCTGCCAGGTGCAACCAAGTTCCAGTTCCTGTGTTTGGATGCATTACAGACATTCGACAGTTTTTGGAAAATGCCAAAAATCTTATAGTTTTTAGTATATAGTTTATAGTACACAATAGTACATTGATATGAAAAGGAAGAATGCTTAATAAATCTTTTGTTAATCTTTTTGTTATCTTTTGTGTATCTTTTTTATGTGTATATATATATATGTGTGTGTGTGTGTGTGTGTTTGTGTGTGTGTGTGTGTATATATGTGTGTATATATATATATATATATATATATATATATGCATATGCATTACATATGAATTTACATTGAATTCAGTGTGGACTTTTTAGAGGTTTTTGATTAGCTGCTCTCTGTCTGGTGTATTACAGGACTGTGCTCCAGGCTACACCCGCACAGGTGGAGGTCTGTATCTTGGCCACTGTGAGCTGTGTGAATGTAACGGCCACTCCGACTCTTGTCACCCAGAGAATGGCATCTGCCTGGTATGCTGCATACACACATCATGTTAATCTCATTCTTATAGGAACTGTGTAGGCCAGCTTGCTTTTAGTCTGTACTAGTGGTCTGACTGACCTTTTAGAACTTACACATACTGCACACTTTAACTGGCAAACTGGGTATCAATCAAAAGACTAGTAAGATGCTTCATTAGCTAATGTCTTCACCTTGACATGGCCGTTCCTGCTTCTCGTTGACAGAAGTGCCTTCATAACACCATGGGCGAGCTGTGTGAGCAGTGTGCCTCCGGCTATTTTGGGGATGCCTCTGCTGGAACTCCAGAGGACTGCCAACCCTGCGCCTGTCCACACACTGACCCAGAGAACCAGTTAGTCCAAAAAAAGCACACAAAACACAGTATTATTTACACTAATGTAACCATTAGAAGCCTGCAGTAATTAATCTTGCAGACAGTGTTACTCCTGGAACTCTTGTATTGGAGTTATTTATATTCATTATAGAATCATATGTCACGACTGTACAGACCCACAGAGACACAGAATAATATTAAGTCTAAAATAAAGGTGAAATAAAACCTCTGTACAATATACTATATAGACAAATGCTGGGGTATAAATACTATAAATAAAAAACTTACAGTAAAGTGAAGTACTAGTAATTAGTTATTGCTGAATAACAATTTGTGTTTAGATTTTCTCCAACATGTGAAAGCCTGGGCAACGGGGACTACCAGTGCACGGCCTGCCAGCCAGGGTACACCGGCCAGTACTGTGAGCGGTAAGTCAGCCCACTTTAAGAGTCACTCCTGTGTTTTGCTTTGACCTGCCATGTCAATCTGTTTCACTACTCTACAGCTGTGCACCTGGATATATTGGAAATCCACAGGGGAGAGTCAAATGCAGCCCGTTTAATGGTGAGATCAAAGCATATTTTGTTCTTTATAGATTGAATGAAATTATGATTCAGTTCTTCATTAATCATAAATACTTACTTTTCCTTTTAACTCAAATGGACCAAAAATGAACGCAGGTACTGCCAAATAGTAGGTTTTTAAATGGCTGCTACTACTACTATTTCGTTTCATTTTATAACAATGTCTGCATAATAAAATGGCTGAGACAAAATAATTCAGATTGGTTTGATGCAAAATGCTTTGTTCTAGAGAAATTTCCTGAAATTTTTCAGGTCTAAATTTGTCACAGTAGTTCTGATAGGAACCAGATTGCAAAAGCTTTTTAAAAAAGGCAGAGAGGTACATGCAGTGCATTTGTAGTCTCACTGACAGTTAATAAAATGCTCATATTATTGTTTATTGTTGTGGATATTGCAGCCCCTCATTCCCATCACAACCACTGTTTAAAAAATCTGAGTGTCTCTATATGTGTCTATAATAAACCCTTTCACATCAAAACCTCTCTGGATGACTTTGTTTACTTCAACAATTTAATTACAAGAAATTCACTTTTAACGACTATGTTAGTCTTATTGTAATGTTGTCACGTTGTGTCATTTTGAACCGGTGTGGATAATGGAAGTGGTGTGTGTGTTTGGTGTCAGCTGCTGCCTCTCTGGTGGTGAAGGTGTATCCGGAGAGGGTGCTGGTGGCCCAGGGAAGCACTGTTACTCTCAGATGCCAGGCGTCTGGAGCACCGCCCCACTCTTTCTACTGGACGCGTGACGATGGCCGCCCCATCTCCAGCTTGGCCGAGAGACGCAGACAAGGTACAGATATCTTTCTTAGTCATAGGAGACTAGACATGCAAACCTCTTTAGAAAGTCAGTGTACGGGGGGGTCCTCAACTTTCTTATGAAAATTCAGTAACCTGAATTTTGGTGTACATCGAAACACGAGCTAACCTAACACAGTTGGAAAATCATAATCTAGAATATAAAATCACAGCATAGCCACAGTAAAAGGAAAAGGACAGAAATATAAATAAATATTTGTACTTTTAACAGTCTAAAATGGCGTAGGTAAGCGTACTGTTGGATGCCATTTCCCTCTCTTATATGCTGCATTACTGCGAATTACCCATATTCTATGTATTCTACACAACCAAACTAGCTCATCTCTCAATTTGTAAAGGTTTTAATGGGAGTGAGAGTCGTAAACTTGAGACGTCATAAGTCGAGACTGGTGTAACCCGAGAACTCCTGTAGATGTGTGTTTACAGCAACATTTCATGCACTGTGTAGTGAGTTAGTGTGGCTGTATGCGCTTTTTTCCTCTTCCATATCCTGCAGGAGAGGAGCTGCATTTCTCCAGTGTTCAGCCCTCTGACGCTGGCGTGTACACCTGCACCTGCCGAGACCGCCTCCACACCAACCGCAGCCGGGCTGAGATCGTTGTAACAAGTAATGAGGGATTTTCAGGAATATTTAATGCCTCTGTCTGCAGGCTGGCCTCACACCGATTCCTTACATTGTCTTTCGCTGTCTCTCATTAGCTTCTCCATCCAAACCCATTGAGGTCTTCATTGAGGAGCCAAAGGTCCAGAGTGTGGCAGTGGGAGCTACAGTGAACTTCATCTGCACTGCCAAGAGCAAAGTAGGAGCATTTGCTGCATGTAACACTGGTTATGTTGGAATCTTCGTAGTCTGTTTCATCTATGATGATCCACAGATTGCATTTAAATGGATGAAGGTTGAATCTAATCTACATACAGGTGTAATTTGGTTTGCATTTTCCTTAAAGTAGGCAATGATGTTCTTCTCTAAAAGTCTTGTTTGAGCTAGTTTTACCTGGGATAACACTATTGCACTTTACCGAAGCTGATGTATATAATAGGGATCTAACAATGTATTGTAAATTCCCAATACAAATTTGAAATATTTGTATATCAACAATCCAGTCCAGCATATTTACCCCCTCCACCGCTTTCCAGCTCTAGTTTCATTAGTAAATTTAATCTACTCTCACACTTTTTCACATCTCATTCTAAATATTGTGAGAATATTGAATTGTTTTCCATCATACTTTGATTAATATATGGTGAGTTTACTACTACAATGTTGAGAATCCAAATAATGTCTGGTCAGTGGTGCTGCAGTGGTTTAATCGGTTAATCTGATCTCAAATACAGCCCGTCCTAATCGGTGCCATTATCACCACACAATCGCCCAAGGTACAGAATAAAATCTGTTGGGATGGCAGTGGTTAAATTATCTGGTAAAGACTGTAATACATAAAATAAAAAGTATTTTAGGCTTTGCCAATATTATAATATAAAAGTGTGATGAGCAAGACATTCTAGACATTGAGATATTTGATCCCACTGCTCTAAAATATATTTCTTAACATTAAAAATGTAACCATTAGAACTCAGTGCGTTTGCTCTGCTACACAGTTACAGTTTGTAGCACTTTCACTTGACCCGCTGCCGCTCTCCGAACCCCCTCCCTCTGCGGATTTTCTCCACCCACTTGTAGGGGGAGGCTATACTGAAGGTTCTTCCAGGTTTAAAGATCATTCATTTGTTTCTAGGATCTGAAATAAAAGAAATCTGGGTAGATTTCTTTTTCTTCTTTATGGGCATTTGGGTGCGATGTCATTTCTAAAAGGGTTGTCATTATTACACGTTTTTTAAAATTAAAATAGCTTTGGTTCTACGTAGCATAAGAACACCAAACAAAGCCCAGCATCAATACAAACTGTGCCACTCGTGTTCAAAGGACCCCCTGCATAACTATTTTACCTGAACTTCACACAGTCTCCAGCGTACACCCTGGTCTGGACCCGGCAGGGCAATGGCAAGCTGCCAAACCGTGCCATGGACTTCAACGGCATTCTCACCATCCAGAACGTCCAGCCTGAGGACTACGGCGTCTACATCTGCACCGGCTCCAACATGTTTGGCATGGATGAAAGCTCTGCTGTCCTCCAGGTCCAAGGTTTGTGACCGGTGCTGTTCTCCTCACCAGCGTCCTCTTAAGACCACCTCAAGCTCCACCTGTCAGTGTCTACTGGCTGCTTGCATGCCTCTGGCTTTTGCTCTCTTCTCACATTGCTTTCCATCATGGGCTGTTCTCATGAGTGCTAACCTCTTGGCCATGGCCAACAGCATGGCTGTTTTTGGGTTTGTCGTGTGGAAACTGCATCTAGAAAATGATGTTTAGTTTCGGCTTTACTTTGGTGGACTGCTTTCTGACTAATCAACTCACTTTAGCATTATTCTACTGCCCTTATCAACCCTTTATTGTTCATGAAACAATACAGCTTGTGAATGATTAAAACAGGAGCAATCTTGAGGGGAAAAAATCTATGAAAAGTAAATCATTTAATATTGAGAAGGAAATCAATGTGATTAATATAAAACATCGTTCATTTTCCTCCAAATTTTCAGCATTCTTTAGATATTTATAACTGTTTAGTTGCTTGAAAACAATCATTGACAATTTTAGCAAAACCTCTTATCCATGTAAAAAAAAGAATCATATGGAAATGGATCTGATATAAACAGCTTCTTTTTATAAACATTTTAAATATATATATATATTATTTTTTTTTTTGTATAATTTTTAATTGTACAGTTTGTGTTTTAATAAAACTTCTCATTGTGTTCATCCAATACAACTAAAAAGCTTGAAAGTTCAAGCTTGTTTTGGTGTCACATGTACATTAAATGGCCGTTACTGTAGTTCAATCTAAATGCGTATTTATGTGGCACCTTAAAAAAGTAAAGGAACACTGCAGTGTTTTCTAACCTAATCTTTTTCTTCCACATCTATATTGTATGGTCAGCTTTGTACAGGCAACAATAACATAGAGGTGTATCGCTGCACTGGAAACACATTGACTCAAATGATATTTGTATATCAAGTTGTTCCATTGGAAGAATTTGTTATAGTACATTGCCAACGTAGTTGGGTGGCGTTTTCATAGTCTTCTGCCTGGATACCAGAAAACTGTAAGGAAAGCAAGAGGAACTGAAATTGCTCTGATATTATGTTGCTTTAGCCTTTGAGATGTGAGGAACTTGTCTTTCCAATCCTCGCGGTACTTGGCTGCTGTGTTCAAATTTAGTATTTAATATTTTGCTCTGTTATTTTAAATGGGGAGATAGCAAGCGACACAAAATAGACTTGCAGCACAATGAGAATAGGTGAGCTGGTATAACTTTATGCAAATTACACATGGCAACCAAAAGCATCTACATAGTTCTATGTGGACAAAGGTTTTTGAATTAAACTGTAGAACTCCCTCATTCTTCTTGCAACTGCCACAACATGGAGCAGTTCATAGTTTTCTCCATATTTACAGCTGACTATAGTGGCCTTTGTCAACAGGAGTGCATGTCAATGGATGCGGCTGTAAACAGAGGAAGATAAATGTGGTTTCATGCCACACTTTATAATAAATAATAAATTCATGTCATGTGTACAGGCATACCCCTGAGCCAGCATGGCTCTAGTGAAGGAAGAATGAGGAAGATATTCCCAAGACATGTTATGGACATATATTGGAGCTGAATACAATAGATGTAGATTCCAACCTGCATTATAAACTTTCTTATTGCATAACTCAGCAGCCCATTTATTTCTACTACAAGCGAATTGAGTCTGTAATCAGAGGAGAATTCTTTAAAATTACTGTCCATTGCAATTGACTGCACTGCAGATGCAGCAGATGGAGATTGGGTTGAAAAAAAAAGTTGATAGTTGTGAAATAACACTGGTGTTGGGTTCCTTGCTGCTATAATGACTTTTCTGTGGTGGAGGGATCTTGTGTGTCTGCTGAGGTGGTATTCCCACCATTCGGTCTTTCAAGTGGAGCTTTCTGAGGAGGACTGACAGCTGTCAATTCTGTCTTGAGGAGGCCTGATGGGGATAGTGGTTGATAGGGTCAGTATGATGAACTAGCTGCTGTTTGAAGCCTTTGACCAAATGGACTGCAACGTTTTCACCCCCTCACCACTGGAACTGTGCGATTGCTACTGTTTTGTACACCTTGCGGTGAATGTTATGTCTTCTTATGGTGCTATGTTTAATGCAGCGGAATGATTGTGTCATTCATTAGGGCCTATATTTATATTTGGTCCTCTTTATACTAGGCGGATTTCCAGTTTAAAGCAGTCTGAAATGTTATTTGAACGTATTTGGACATGTTTTGTTTTTCACGTTGTTTCGATTTTTTACTTCATTTCAGTATATATATATAATACATGCAATTATTATTTTTGCCTGCTATTGTTGCGGGGCTTATTCCAATCTGCATGAATTTGCTCTCAAACCATGTACATAAATATTATTTTGGAGCTCACACCATATTTATTTTATAACTGCTACTGTGGTTTTTTTTTTTATCATTTTTTTCTTCTGTTTTATTTTTAACCTAAAGTTCACTGTGGTGCTTTGTTTTTTGCCAGTTATCGTCCAACACCGTTAGATCCCTTCCATTTCTTTGTTTATTTAATTTTGTTTGAGAATTATTACTGTGGTGCTGTGTCTTCTATTCCAGTGCTTTTCATAGAAACTGTGAAATGGATGTGTAAACAATTCTATAAAGCCAACTGAACTGATTAAAACAATGCTGAAATGGATTTATAATTGGTGTGTGAATCAGATTTTATTCGACGTGGATCAATCACAAGCTGTATTACAGAAAGTGTATCAGTATTGTGTGTATAGATGTCTTACTTTGACGTGTGTTTTTGATACTAACCTGCATGTTTTGCATATTGGCTGTGCTGCTTTCCATTCCCATTGGAGCTGTGCACAGTTTTTTTACTGCTCAGTGTGTTTTTCCCATAAACTGGCCTTCGAACAACTTCTTTCATTGGAGGCAAAATCAAGAAATGTTGTGTTTTGTCGCAAATGGAAGAGCATCATGGGTTTTAAAGGAACAGTTTGCCGACAAATGAAATGAACCACCCATACAAATGCAGCCGTTCAGCCAAGATGTGTTTGGTGTCTGAGGTTTGCTGCAGTTAATTAATCTCAAATAGACTTCTTAACGTACTGTTGTCTATAAAAGAATGTTGAACAGCTAAAAGAGCATGCAGGCAATTTGGAAGCCTATATTTTGGTCCATTTTAGGTGGATGTAAGTCTGATGATCTAGGGAGGCAGTTCAGCAAAGATTAATTAGGGTCTAATGTTCCACTACCATTGACTTTGTAATTCTTGTGCAAAAGTAAAGAACAGATCGCCTTTCATGTCGAGGCTGATTGACGCATGCATTTGTGGTAAACGGTTGTGGTCATTTAAAATCGTAAATGTAAGTATGAGTTACTTATACTATCGTATAAGTATGCAAAATGTAATCTTTCAGGTGCGGTCTCCGGTATCCCAGCCTGAATGTTAGCAAGTTAAATGTTTGTAATGCATTATTGAATTTGATTCCTCCAAACATATGTAGTTATACATGAGCGCAAACTATTTTGTATAATCTGACTCTTATAAAGGGCCCATACCGTGAAAATCAAAAGTTTTTTGTAGTACATAAATGCAGTCCATGTTTCTAAACATACATTGACTGCACCCAAGTAGAAAAAACAGTTCCTATTGAATTTAGAATGTACTGTTTTTACATATATCCTCATACTGAGCCTACAGTGGTTAAGCCCCGCCCACTCACACAGAAGTTATAATGAGACGCAGTTTAGGAAAAGTGTGGGATATGGGCCCTTTAAGTCTTGGAATTTTTTTGATCTTTCAAACCCATGGGAGTATTGCCCGAGCTGTGAAAGCTGTTGCTTGGTGAGTAGAACAGTGTAGGCTGTGTTTAGACTTTGGGAGGTTCTCTCTTGCTGGCCTGGGGTACTGAATGCTACGGAGACTAAACCTGCTGGTGTTTGCCTGTCCCTCGTTCACAGAGGCATCTAAGGCTGAGATGTTTTTCACAGCCTATGAAATGTTTGAAGGACATAGACAGCGTAAGTCCTCATGGATCTTGCTCTCTCACTCTCACAGAAGCTCTGTCTGTCTGTCTCTCTCTTTCTTTCTCTCGCCTTTTTTTTCTCTCTTTCTCTCTCTCTCTCTTTCTCTCTCTCTCTCTCTCTCTCTCTCTCACACACACACACACACACACACACACACACACA
>JBBJLR010000139.1:4252522-4276176 GCA_037577145.1 Brachypetersius gabonensis | reverse complement strand
TTTGCGAGGGTTAGATGCGGATTCTTCAAATTTGGTTCTGATGAAGGAAGACTTAGCAGAGGTTAAATCACTAGCAAAATTAGACAGGAGAGAGCGATAAGAGAAGAGGTCACTGTTCTCAAGCGTTTTCCTCCATCTTCCCTTCGGTTGCTTCGCAGGACCTCAGACAGCCATGGAGACGGGGGAGAAAAGCGCTTCGGTCTGGAAGACAAGGGACAGAGTTGGTTAAATGTGCTGTGGAGAGATGAGAGAAGGTCATGGGTGGAGGATTCAACAGAAGATGGAGTGGGGTTAGTAGAGTTTGGAAGAGGTAAAGAGGATAGAACAGATGAGGAGAGCAAGAGTAGAGATAAAGAAGAGAGATTCCCCACGCAGGGGAAGGGATGAGAAGCTCTAAAGAGGGAATTTGAAAGATAGAAGATGATGGTCAGAGACATGTAAAGGAGCAGACAGTATGTTTGAACGTGGGAAGTGATCTGGAGGATACCAAGTCCAGAGTGTTCCCTGCTTTGTGAGAGACTCGCCAAGGGTCAGGCCAAAAGACGACAGGAGCATGGCGAGTCCGCAGGTCTGCTTGTCGCTTGGGAGATTGAAGTCACCAAGGAGGATGAGCGGTGCGTCATCATCCGGAAAAGAACACAGAAGGATGTCCAGTTCATCAGTGAAGTTACCTAGAGGACTAGGTGGACGATAAAGTACAATGATATGAAGTTTAGACGGGTGTGTTACAGTAACAGAGTGGGATTCAAAGCATGAAACATTGAGTTGGGAAAGACTAAGAGACGTGAAACGCTGTACTTGAGAGAAACAAACCTGTACCCCGTCCTCTGCCTGTAGTGCGAGGAGTGTGGGAGAAGGAGAAGTCAGAGGAAAGGGCTGTTGGAGTGGTCGTGTCCTCTCCAGGTCATGTGATGCAGGTCTCATTGAGGGACAGAAAGTGGAATGCATGGAGGTATGCCAATCCAGAGATGAAGTCAGCCTTCCTGACACAGGATTGGCAGTTCCACAGACCACCATGAACCACCGTAGAAGGCTGCAGGGAAAAAAGTAGCTGGGAGAGGTTACTGAGATTTCTACTGCGACAACGGGGGACATATCTGCTTGGGCCAGAAAATATGTGAACAGGAATAGGTGTGATACACATTATTTGTTACAGAATATAGAGTAGAGAGAAAAGGAGGAAAGGATACTTAGCCGAGAGTAGGTTGCTGAAAGAGGAGTCCTTTTAACAATTCAGGGAGAGCAGAAGCCACTCCCACCACTTGCCACCTAATTACCTCAGGCCTCACTGATACCAGGTGAGCCTTTGTCTAACTAGTTGCAATGAAACTTACCTAACACCTCACAGTATAAGCACTCAAGACAGCCTAAATGCACAAACTAGCAATACAGTTAAACAAACTATAAACTCAAGCTTACCAGAAAAGACACAACAGCAGGCAGATTCAATAAGCACACTGTACTACTAGTAGTGTTTTACCATCCAGCTAGTCACGTTCCGAGAGGAGAGTGTTGATTACAGCAGTGTTTTTATTCCTTTCCTCATAATCAGTACATCATAAAGCAAAATTAGGTGCTTGTATAGGAATTTAACAGCCAGTGGAATGGAATGGTGGATTTGAAAAAATTAAATTGCAGTGAAATTAATTAGATAAATCTTGATTTATTTAGGATTGTTTATTTGGCCATTAAAGACTATCACCAAAGTAATGGAATATAGGCTTTTCTTGGACCAGAGCACATCCACTGGGCACTCCATTATTATTATTATTATTATTATTATTATTATTATTATTATTATTATTATTATTATTTTGTGTGTGTGTGTGTGTGTGTGTGTGTGTGTGATGATGATGTAGGTGTTTGGAAACCAGCTGCGTATTCTGCAGGCGTCTCTTGATGACAATGGGGAATACATCTGCAGGGTGGACGGCGGCCCACACATCCACCAGGCATCCGTCTTTGTCTCTGTAACCGAGCAGACCTACCGTAAGCACCTGACTGACACAAGATCAGCACTAGAGGAAGCGGTCACATTTCTGTCAGCCTGCTTGAGGAAAAGCATGAATGCTATGATGTAGAGGCCCCAGAGGAAACCATTTCAAATTTCCTCCGTTCACACCTAGTCTCAGCATTAGCTAACGACACCATTTTCTAAGCTCATACAACACTTTGAGAAACATTTTATCAACAACATGATTTGCTGCCAGCACAACTGTAAGATTTACCGCTGCGGAATATTGAGAATATTGTGCTGTTTGTCTGTAAAGTACCAGCATAATATTTGTCTCTAAGACAAATCTTTACAATGAATTTACTCCCAAAACAAAATATGTTGACCCCTAGTGAGTCATTTTCAGCAGCCAAATGCTTGGCATATGTTGAATTTCCTCAAGCCTGTTGGAAAACTGTTCCTTGAGAGAATTTACGCTAAATGATAAACAAATCGTTTTCGCCACCACACTTTCGTTTGTGTTATTTAAGAGATTTGATGTCTTTGCTACAGTTCCTTTCTAAGATTTACTTTTGGCACCCCTGGTGAAATGTTGAAATTATTTTCTCTACAGAGAACACACAAAATGCAGCAACTTTTGGCATATTTTTATTTGTTTTGTTTTCTCAATATGTTAAACTGAGCAATTTCTATATGTTAAATAGAAATTTCTCAGCAAGATCATCAGACAAATGCCACATTTAGGTGTATTCCCTATCAAGGGATGTGCTTGTCTTAGAAAATCAACAAACCATGCTGTATGACTTTGGTATGTTAACACTTGTGCTCTCTGGACCTGGAGCAGGTCTCCCGAGCCCAGTTATTTCCATTGAGCCCCACAGTGCATCGGTGAAGCCAGGAGAGTCGGCCAGCTTCAGGTGCAGAGTGTACAACGGCGCCCAACCTGTTCGCCTGGAGTGGAAGCTCACCAATAACCAACCGCTGCCAGGTACACTACTGCTGCTCAGCGATTCCTCTGTGCTATTCTATACAAACATGAACCGAGAACTTTCTGTTTTCTTTCCTTACATACAAAAGAAAATGTCCTTAATCACTGTTGAGGCATTGGTTAAACAGCCATCATGCAGTAAACGACTGTCGAGTACATGAACGAGTAAATAGGCGTGCAGAAGGTGCATTTTAGCAACAGACTCACCATCCTAAAGTGTTCCACTGAACGCCACAGAAAATCCTTCCTTCCCACCACCGACAGACTCTATAACTCCTCCCTCTGTCACACAACCAATACAAACAATCTGTGCAATAGCCTGTAACTACTTATTTGTTGTGGAATTTCTTATTGGGTTCAAAGTGTTATCCTTATATGCATTATTACCTTATTATTACCATGTGCAATATTATATAGTTTTCTTATCGGCTACTAAAACGTTATGTGCAATATCTTATTATGTGCAATAATCTTACCATGAAATAGAACTACTTATGTCAACTCTTACGTGCAGTAGCATACTCCTAACCACCAATGATCTTACTAGTAATTCACTTTATTAGTTATTTATAGTTTCAATATGCAGTGTTTGTGTATGTATCATAGGGTATTTCAGATTGAGGTTTCTCTACAAATTTGAACTGGATTTATTTAGACTTTATATTTTAGATTGTTCTTGTCTCTATGTAGTCATAGTCATGATTTTTGCAGTCATGATTTTTGTTTGATTCTAATTATTGGCATCACTCTGGTTGGACAGGATAGCTAACTCTGTCCCCCATCACAAATGAAGTTATTCTAAGAAGGCCTGGTCAATGGATGGAAATTTTAAAATTGGCTGGAAAAACAGTAGTGGACAATGAGTGACTGCCATGCAGCATCACTGGTGTTTAAGGCACAATTGCCAGCTTGTGTCTGGATTTTATTGACCATATGACAGTCATTGTTTTTAGCATGATTGCATGACATGTTAGGTGGTTTTCATCACTTTGTTCATCACATATTTCTCTTTAAACACTGGCTAAGTGAATGTTATTTTCTTGTAGCTAACGTGAAAATCGGTCCAGACGGTTCAGTGATCACCATAGCCAACGCCCAGCCAAAGGACCAGGGCACGTATCGCTGTGTGGCCAGCAACCTGTACGGTATCACTCACAGCATGGCATCTCTGTTTGTGAAAGGTATGACACTACTGAAACCACCCTGAAGTCCTGAACTTTATTTTGAGCACCAGGAACCTCACACCTGATCATTACTGTTCTCCTAATAAGTGAACTATTCTCCTCCACCTTCTTTAAAATATTTGCACTTCTTCTGCACTTTCAGTTTTCTTTAATGTATTATTTTACTTCTTTTATCCCTCCCATGATCTTATTCTGTTTCACTCTACTTAGTTTTATTCTTATTTATCTTACTATTTCTGTAAAGAGTGACAATTTTGTGTATGATAACTTGCTCTCCTTAAAAATGGCACTAGCAATTTCTGTTATGTTCAAGGTACCCCTTCAGACCATGTGAAGGTGATACCCAAAGGCCCGGTGCACGTGAAAGTGGGTGATCCCATTAACCTGGAGTGCAAGACAGGAGATCCACGTTCACGTGTGAGCTGGCATAGACTGGACAGCGCTCGCAAGACCATGTTGAGCAGCCCTGTGCCCATGGACTCCAATGCTTTAATGCAGGTCAATATTCAGCTACTGTTCTTTCCAGTAAACAGTTTATCCTGTTCTTTGCTGACATTTCTGCTCACACTGTTCCATTTAATCGTTATTTAAATTCATAATGACTTAATTATGTTAGTTATGTAACTGAGTGTATATTTCTGGCCTAAAGGTTTATGCATATCTGTAAAAAGGTTTAAATCATAAATTCACAAATGACTCACTACTTCCTAATTGTAATAAGATTATTTTACTGATGGAAAAAAAGTACCGTACATATTTAGAAAGTGCAAGGGAAAACAACAGTCCTTCCAGTATTCAATTTGTGAAGAAATAGGCAATCATAAGCCAGTAAACATTGTTTAAAAGACATTTCACCATCCTTTCCTCCTCCCGAACAAGACTTGAGGCTAATGCTTTTAACCCAGATACTAGTGTTTAGAAATTGTACTACAAATAATTTTTTTAATGAAATGTAAAACTTGCAGAACAGTTTTTGAAGAAAACTCCAGCATGGACATCTTTATCCATCAGTTTCATATTAGCAAGGTTAGATGTTTCTACAGGCTGAGCAATCTCTTCACTGTTGTAACTTCATGCCTGCTATGCCACTGTCACATGCTCGGGCTCGGGGTGTGTAGCGAGGTGCCAAACTCAAAGAGGCATGAGGGCATGGATTAAAGTTCTCGGTCGCTATGACGGATTTCCGTAAATTGAGGGCACTAAAGGTTAATGATGAGATTGACACAGATCCGAAAGGAAAAAAATGGGGAGCGAGGCGTTGAGCTGAACAAGCTTCGGCAGACAAAGTTCTGGAAAGGCTCTTTTTCTTTGGTTTAATTACAATTTAATTTTTTTTCCTAAAAATAAAAACAAACATTATGGTTTCGTCAGTTCTCTTAACATTGATGGCTGCGGAGTAGTATCAAAGGATTTTAATGTCCCAAAACAAAGACGAGATCTGCAAAAGGGGGCTCCGGTGTCATGAGTGCTGCGAGAGCTTATGCTCCGTTAAAAATAAATAAATAACAGCACGCCACCAGACCAGTCAGAAGCTAGCTATAAGGCTAATGTTAGATCTCTCCAGCAGATATCCTCATTGCCTGGTGCAACAACCACCACCACGGAGGTTTGTGCTTCTATGGCTGTCTTTTACTGTACAGACTGATCCATGGGTCAGTCTGTGTTCTTGCTGTTAACAGAGGAATGTCAATGGGAAGTAGTGTGTCGTTCGGGAACGATTTGTTCAAAAGAACGAATCTTTTAAGTGAACATACTGAACCGAATCACTTAAGGCAGTAATTGGGTTTAGTACGTTCACCTAAAATACACTGCTCACCCCCCCCCCCCCACCCCCGCCAATGCTCCCCGTCACCAATCGCCCCACCTGCCCGTTAATGCCCCCGTCATCTCTTCCGTCAGATGATTGTTTTTTTGCTTTAATCCATGCATGAGGGCCCAAAACACAAAGAAAACAGAAGAGACACGAGAAGCAGGTAGGGTGAGGGTATTTGTGAGGGTTGACCGACAACTGAGACAAGAATCACCAGAACTTAAATACACAAAAGACTCGGACATGAACCAATTATCATAGTCAACTACTTAAACTCGAACACCAAACAGTTGACAGAAACCGTGATGCTTGGCACAAAATCCCCTTTTTAAACTAAGATTCCCACAAATATATAAGTACAAGAATATTGGCCGCTCTGTTGGCCGCTGACCGGGAATGTCATAGCTACTTATATTCATGGTTGCACATGCTAGCTGCAGGTAGTATAACAGAACAGACATAACAGAAACAAGCTGGCATGGATATAAAAACACAAGATTTAAATTAATTTCAAAATTAATACTGTTCCCTTAGGGACAAAGGAATTCGGTAACTATAATGTGATTATAAGAATTTTAAACTATAATATTTGACAGTATTTTATTACAGGAACAAGTAACTCTACTGTAATATGGTACTTCATACCACATTACACTCTAACACTGAATAACTCGTGTCCTCTTTACCAACACACAAGTATGGTATTGTTAAATTAATTTAGCCAGAAAACACGTTTTAAGACACAACAAAATAGCTGTGGAATTTCTTATTGGGTTCAAATTGTTATTCTTATATGCATTATTACCTTATTATTACCATGTGCAATATCATGTAGTTTTCTTATCGGCTACTAATTATGTGCAATATCTTATTATGTGCAATAGTCTTACCATGAAATAGAACTACTTATGTTACGTGCAGTAGCATACTCCTAACCACCAATTATCTTACTAGTAATTCACTTTATTAGTTATTTATAGTTTCAATATGCAGCGTTTGTGTATGTATCATAGGGTATTTCAGATTGAGGTTTCTCTACAGATTTTAATTGGATTTATTTAGACTTTAGATTTTAGATTTTTCTTGTCTCTGTGTGTCTATGCAGGCATAGTATGATCTGTTATATTTTTTTGTTTGATTCTAATTATTGGCATCACTCAGGATAGCTAACTCTGTCCCCCATCACAAAGAGGGTCAGTTAGTGGTAATACTTTCATTCTTTTCTTCAGATTCTGGCGGCACGGCCTGAGGATAGCGGTACGTATCTTTGCAGAGTGGAAAACCATGCGGGCAAGATAGAGACCCAAGTTGAGGTGATTGTGGAAGGTGGACCTGAGCTGCCCACTGTGCCCCGTGCCAGTGTGCGTGAGCCTATGATGACCGTAGTGGAGGGTGCAACGACCACCCTGCACTGTGATGCACATGGTAAGTGTTCAACTGAATAAGCAGCTTGTGGTCATTTCAGGTCGTCCTTATTAGATTAATGGATTACATTACATTCAATTAATTAGGCAGACACTTTAATATAAAGCAACTTACAATTCGAGGAAACTCAAGTTTCAGACCAGTGGGAGAACCAACGGAGAGTTCTAAGCGCTAAATTTTTAAGTAGTGCATCAGGAGAGGGGATGCTCTCTGAGCAGATAAGTCTTCAGGAGGTTTATAAAGCTAGAGAGGGATTGTGCTGCTCTTGTTGCCTTATACAGCTCATGGAATGAGCTGGGAACCACAAAAGAAGAGTCTGGACTGGGTTTATCTTGTGTGGAGGGGTGGCAGAGCCAGATGATGTTCCTCTGAGGAGAGGAGGGAGCGAGTCGGAATAAAAGGCTGAATGATGGAATTAAGGTCGCTGATGTCAATCTGAAGGTGAGAATTAGCTTCCAGGCAGCCATGGCTAGGCAATGTTGATCAATCAGCCGTAAGGTGACATGCGGCCTTTTGGTTGAAGACCAGCCGAGCTGCTGTTATCTGAACCAGCTGTAAGGGTCTTATAATACAAGCTGGTAAACTCACTAGTAGGGCATTGCATGACTTGTTCCGAGGAGTTGGGTAGCATACAGAGCCAGGTAGGGCCTGATTTTTCTTGATGTTGTGTAGGGCAAAGTGACATGAGTGAGCGACAGATGCAGTAGAGTCAGAGAAGGATAGCTGGTCATCAGTCATGACACCCAAGTTTTTTACCACATTGGACACATTGGGAGTGAAGAGGCGATGTTTACAGCAATATTGTGATGGATAGAAGGTTTGACAGTGTGGTCATCTGACGGAAAAGACAGGTATAGCTGTTATGAACAGATATGGGCAAATGATGAACAGATACTGGCAAGAGCTATGAACATTGACATTGTTAATAGAAAAACACACAATATAAAAAACTTGAAACAAGTTAAGTTACCTGGTAAGTCAAACTCAAGGCGTACTTCATGACTCCTCTTGTTCCAAGGTTTCCCAAAGCCCTCAATCACTTGGTCTAAACTACGTGCTCCTCTCCCATGGAGACATAAGATTGTCAACGGCAGTCTGCTGTTACCCAGCGTGGGACGGCAGGACTCTGGACAGTATATCTGCAATGCCACCAACCACATGGGCATCAGTGAAGCTACCATCATGCTGGATGTGGAGAGTGAGTTCTTCTTTTCACCCTCATGGTTCCACATTGTTCACAAAACAATCCAAGCATCTTCAATTCAGTTCAAATTGAAAATCGGTGATGTTTTAAAGTGCTTTACAAATAAAGATGATGATGATGATGATGATGATGATACGGTCTTTGCTTTTACATTTTACTTTATCCCCTTAGTTTCTAGATATTTAGCGATTCTTATGACATATTTACTACTCTACGTTACTGTATAACTACTGTGAAACTAATATGAAAGTGACCATTCTGTCATACGTGAACACACCACAGCACACAGTGTGAACAGCACGAAATACTTCCTCTGCATTTAACCCATTCACCAAGTGAAGCAGGGGGCAGCCATGAACACAGCGCCCGGTGAGCAGTGTGTGGGGACGGTACCTTGCTCAGGGTACCTCAGAGGTGCCTAGCGGTCTTGAGAATCGAACCCAGACTTTCTGATCGCAGGGCGAATGCCCTAACCACTTGGCTACCAGCTGCCCCAAACTAATATATGGGCCCGGGACCACATTATCAGTTATCAGAAATCAATTATGCCCAAGATATCAGTAAACAGAATTCATTGTATTTTTTTCAGTTATGTGTGCATCCAACTGTGCTTCTACACAGGGAATCCAGAAGAAGTTTTTTTAGATTAATTATAGTTTAATTTATAGAACATAGAACAGATTGTCATGATAAAGCAGTTTCACAAGTCTTTAATGCACTGACCTTCACATCATGTTTAATCCACCTTTTTAACAGAATTTCACTTATTTGTGAAACATAAAGTGTGAAAAATCTTCAAATCTTACCATCCCAGCTCTACTTATGTGAAAGTTATAAGATAAGATGACCCCTTTATGTTAGTATTGTATTATTACAGCAGCAAAGTGGACAGAAGCAGAAGTAGAATAACCAATAGAATTATATATTTATATAAATGCAAATACATGTACGCAGTCGATGTACACAGTGGAGTGTCTTCAGGTGCCTAGAAGCAGCAGACATCAAAGGAAACCATAATATTGCACGTTACACACAGTAATATTGTAATACACGTTAGTTATAGAGAGTGAACACTTATACAAATGCATTATAATAACTTAGTAGTGTTTTTCTGTTTGAATGTTTCTCTGACCTCCTGTTTAATGTACTATGTTTGATTCTGGCTCAGCCCCTCCATACACTACCATGCAACCTGATGATGTGGCTGTGCGAGTGGGAGAGGTCATTAGACTGCAGTGCCTGGCCCATGGCACTCCACCCCTGCGCTACGAGTGGAGCAAAGTGGACGGCAGCCTGCCTGCCAAGGCCGAGCAGCAGGGAGGCGACCTCCAGATCAATCTAGCTGCACCCAGTGATGCCGGCACCTATAAATGTGTGGCCAGCAATAAAGTTGGCCACAGTGAGTCGCTGGCTAAAGTGTCTGTGCGATGTAAGTACTTCTAATCTACTGTTAATTCTACTGTAATTATATAATAAAGGTAATAGTGAATAGCTTTCCATTACCATTCCTTTTTTGTAATTATTATTATTGGTGTAGCCATTGATACTACTACTAATAATAATAATAACAATTATAATAATAACAATTATAATAATAAGGATATAAATAATATATTAATAATAACAATTATAATAAGGATATAAATAATAATAATATTAATAATAATAATAATGCCTACATTTTAGACATGTGTCCATATTTATTTAAATGGACTTTTATTTTCTTTAATATAATTTTAATGTAATTTTTTTATTTTTACTTTCTTTAGATTTGTAATTTGTTTCTTTTATTCTTATACTTATTCAGTTATATTTTCTTATTCACATTATTATTGTTGAATTGTTTTCCAAGTATTTTCAATTCACTTCAAATGGATAATCATTCACATACTATTATTATTTTTTTATTATTATTATTAGTAATAATAATAATAATTATTATTATTATAATGTGTTTATTCATGTTCATGTTTATCTTTATTGTATATTATGTGTACATTTTCACAAATATATTTGTCATTGTTGATAGTGGCAAGAAAGAACATAAGAAGTAGAGGGTTGAGCACAAACTTGTGAGGGTCTTTATTACATGTTGTTTGAGAGTTGGGATCCCCTGGCCTGGGTTTAATTGGTGTCTTGTGTTCAGCACCCCTGTCGGTGCGTGTCTCCCCCCAGGTGGATGTGAAGGCTCTGGGCAGTGCAGTGGAGTTCACCTGCTCTGCCAGTGGAGGCCCCGAGATCAAACTTGAGTGGCTAAAAGAGGGAGGAGCCCTGCCGCCCAATCGCCACATCAAAGATGGAGTTCTGAGGTGGGCAACAGCACACACAGATCTGACGTGATCTGCAGTACTATCCAATAATACATCGCACATTGTACATTACGTTACTCTAAACATGACAATCTCTTCCAGAATTAAAGGCATATTGCACAGGCTGTTAACATAGCATCACTGACGTACACGTAACGAGATCTAACCCCCATAATTAACTTGTATTTCTAATTAAAGCCCCTGCTGGTTAGATCTGAAAGGAAACAGCTATTCAGTTTAACTGAAAACTGTGGCCTGTGCAGAAGCTATAGTTTTTTCCCCAATATGTTGATCCCTGTCTCGTTTAGAAAATAACCTGAATCAAATCCACAGTCTGCTGTGTGGTGGGCAGCAGAGTTTCTCACTACAATAAACCATCTGTAGCTCTCAAGCATTATTTACTAACTGCATTTTACCTCAGTGTAAGACCACAAAACTGCTTTATACCGCTTATTATTTGGCTGGCAGAAACAGCAGTGATTTTAAGGGGTGTGTCTTATACAGCTTGATGTGGGGTTTTTATACATATCAGTGTTACTGCTATGCTGAGAATGATCCACTCCCCAACAATAGTCAGTAAAAGACTAACTCTCCAAGCAGAGTGGGAACTGAGGGTATAGTGGAAAAGTACTCAAAAACAGTGTTTATAGTTTTAAAGGGCCCTTATCATGTAAAATTGAAATTTCCCCACTTTTCTGGAATAAAATAGTTTAATGTAGTGCATAAACCTGTTTATTCAGGAAAAAAAACCTTATCCTTCCACACCCCAGTCCATACAGTCCATATGTGGAAACTAAATTTAAAAATAACTTGCTTTGAATTCACTTTTTTTTTTCATCAGTGCATTTACGCACATCCTCTCAGTCAGTCTACAGTGTTTGGCCACCCCTTAAGAGCCAAAAGTAAACATGATGAATTCGTGTTTATCCACTATGCTGTTTGCTACTGGAATAAACTGCGCCTCAGTATCAGACCTGCGCCAACTGTAGCTGCATAAGACTGCTTTTATTTTCCACACTATTTTCCTCTTCTTTTATTGATTTTTATGTAGTTATTGTAGTATTTCATTTTATTCTATTCTTTTTTTATTCTGTTCCTCTAAAGCAAATGAATGACTGTGTGATGTGTGATAAGGTGCTATAAACTTGACTTGACTAAAGTCAAATTAGCCTGTTTAATTCTAAATGGTATTTCTAAATGAATTATGACTGCCATGCTGGCCCCAAATATTATAAGAACATAGGATATGGACCCTTTAAACCTGAGTCAACCTGGTTTTAATCTCTTTGGCGTTTTTGGCAGGATCGAGAACCTAGAAAAGAGCAATGAGGGCATCTACATCTGCAGAGCCACCAGTGTGTATGGACAAGCCCAGGACAGCGCCAAGCTCACCATTCAAGGTCTGCCACGCTGCTAATCATGGTTACATGGTTATCTTATTTTAAACATCTTATTTTAAAGACTTCCTGCCACAGTACCTTTGCATATGATCTAACAGTGGCCCTTAGATGTTTTGCTCAGACTTAGTGGTTTGTGTGTGTGTGTGTGTGTGTTCTGCAGCTCTGCCTAAAGTTATGATCAATGTGCGAACATCGGTGCAGACGGTCATGGTGGGCAACTCTGTGGAGTTTGAGTGCCAGGCAGTCGGCGAGCCCAAGCCCACGGTGCGCTGGAGCAAGGTTGGGGGCTCACTGCCCGACCATGTGCAGGTGAAGGGGGGCATGCTGAGGATTGACCAGGTGACGGAGGCTGACGCCGGACAGTACCGCTGCACTGCCACCAACGATGTGGGCTCGGTGCAGTCCACAGTGGTGCTCAACATCCAGTGTATGTGCATTCCGTTGCAAAACAGTTTTCTCAGCCTTGATCACAATGAATCTTGTTCATCAAAATTCGAAAGACACTTTGTATTTTGATGTTTGAATACCCATTCTGTTGCTTTGCAGTTCATTAAGTGTATCTGTAAAATGGTCTTCCAAATTTGTATATTTTGCAACACTCAGCTCATCAAAGTGTGTGTACTGGTGTAAAGAGTAGAAGGACTTCTGTGTCTAAAAGGACTGATTCATCAAAAAATGAAACCCACATTCACCCCAAATGTCATTGATCGGGCAAGATCTAATTTTTCATCTTTAGTTGGACCTACAAGGCTAACATTGCTAAGAAACTCTACAAGTTAATAATCACCCAAATCAGTTCTATGAATACTTAAAAACATAATTTCAGACGAGACCAGGACTGGGATTCATAAAGCAGTTGTAAGGTCTTGCATTATCTTAATAATGTAAAAGAATGGCACAGTAAGTCGGGGATCTATACTTCATATTCATTAATAAAATTAATATTAGGATAAAAATGATGAATTTATATTTGTATATTAAACACCATTTTCTTTTTCCAAAGCTCAGGATCAATAAACCTGGTCCTAGATTAACCCTCCAATAACTGAGGCATTGAAAACATTTGAAACTTTGAAAACATACACTACTGTCAGCATTTAGTTACACAATGATGTTTGTTTCTGTACAGTAAGTCATACTCTGTCCTAAACCACATCAACAAGTCTGAGCCATCGTAACAAAGCTGGATGCTGTTTGAGTTGGTTAAGAGTAGTTTTAGGGGTGTTTTTACAAAAAACATTTGAATGACTATTGACTGTTAGCCTCACAGCTCAAGTTCTATATTAAAGAAGCAAAATTTTGACTCCAAATATGTCTTGAAGCTGATGGACTATATCTGAAAAATCCTTTCTCCTTTAAACTCCCACATTATGATTGTGATGTGCAAATGTTAGAAATGTTTATTTGGAAGTATGATTTATTAGACTCCTCTGGCTATTAATCCTTAAAGCTGTTTGTGTGTTTTAAAGCTTTGCCCCAGATTGCTGCTCAGCCTGAGACGAAGGAAGTGACCGTCGGCTCCACAGCTGTCTTCCCTTGCATTGCATCAGGATACCCAGTTCCAACCATCGCCTGGTCGAAGGTAGTGCTTGTTACCCAAAAACGTCACCCCAAAACACTGTGATCTTGTTTGGTCTCCCCTCATGTGTTATATTTTCTTCCCCAGAAACAACACACCAATTCCGTAATGCTAATTACTGCTAGCTCCCTAATGAGATATTATTTAACATCGTTAGCACTAAGCTAACAACATTACACATTGCATATTTTTTACCAGTCTAGGTTCAAAACGCACACCTAGAGCTTGTAAAACATATTCCATCTTTTACTTGAAGCTTGTAACAGCCATACTGACATGGGCTTGTAAAACGTCACTACCCGAGTATGGTTCCAATTCAAAGTTTGCATCTAGCCAAATTTGCATCAAATCAGTTCATGGGTTTTATCAAGGATGCATCAAAATGTGGACTTGGGTAGTCAGGTTTCCCAGAAAGAACCATTTTAGACAAAGTAGCAGACATGAGGCAGAGGAACAACCACATAACTAAGCTTTTATCCACTACTGCGTGAGGTATTCTAAATACTTTAATGCTTTAAAGTTTTATTAAACTTTTTTGTCCTCCTCACTCAGCAAACTACTTCCATCATAATCATCAAAATAGTGAGGCTCTGAATCTTGTCCAAACTTTCATTCTTTTCTATACATAACCCTAAATAAAAAGAGCAAAAAGATGAAACTGTTCCTATTATATTGGTGTACTATTTTATACCTTTCTCGTCACTGTGCATATTACAAAAATATACATTTCTAAGTATCTAAGAGCAATCATCTCTAGATATTGGTAGTATAGATTTAGAACTGAGAACTGTTTCTGTAAAATAATTCTGAAATCTTCTCAGCTCTTCTTTAGAAATACCACGTAGAAGTAGGATATGCTATGTATGGACTTGTTAGACACTTTAGCCCTGTAGTTCCAGTTCAATACTTAAGAAGAATCTGATGCCAAAAGTGTCTTTGCTGATCCTGTTCAGAGTAATGTCAAAATATTGCAAAAGATTTTTCCACTCATTTAAACTCATCTAAATCCGTAATTTAAACAAGATCAAAATCTCTCTCTTTTTCAGCTGGAAGGAGAGCTAGCGCCAAAGTGCGTGCAGGACGCCCACGTGCTGACCATACCAGATGTTACCCATGAGGATTCTGGCACCTATGTGTGTACGGCATCAAACAAGCAGGGCAAAGTGGAGGCCTTTACCAAACTAAAAGTGCATGGTGAGTCATCCTCTCCGTCCGCCTATTACAGGAAAGGAATACGTCAAACCTGAGTCTTCTGTAATTACACTGACAGATCAGTCCTAGATCATCTGTAATTACTGTACATAGTTCTTTGCAGAATTTATGCTTTAGTGAAATAGCTTTAGTGTAGCACCACTCTATAATTGTACTTCAGTGAAAGCAGTGCCTCAGATCTGTGAGTGATTGTGTAGTGATGAAATACTATGGAGTCTTGCAATATGCATGTATGGATTCTTCAGTTCGTTTATTAGACCCGCCTACTTTATAGGTCTGGCTGATGTACAGATGGGCGATGTCACTATGCATAATTTTTGCTTATTATCCTCTATCCCTCTAGGTCCGTTTTTGGATATCTTGGGATTCTATCATCCCAACACTAACACTGATGTGTGTAGAAACCATTGCCAAACTGAGTCTATTTGAGCAATAAAAACTGACATCTGAAGCTTGCACCAGATGCATTAACCTATATCTTAACTTGTAATTAGCAGCTAGAGTGACTCCTTCAGTTAAACGCTGTGCCATAGACCAATCCGACATCTGACAGGAACCCATTGGTCAGGTTTCTGCTCAAATTCACAGTCAGTGATGTATCTCAGATTTCCCGGAGGCCTTTAGGGTGACGTCTTTCTTCACAAAATGTTGATACTGCTGTCACTTCTTAACTCTGTTGGTGGTTAATCATCTTGTTAAGACTTCCCTGATTAGTACCTGAGACTACCTAGATACCACTGAAAAAAATCTAAATGGATAATTTTCTGCTGGGATTTCCAGAATTTAATCATTAACACTAATTCTAATAATGTCTGGTCAACAGTGGTTTTGTGGTTCTGAGCAATAACGTGTGGGATTGAGGGTGATTGACTAATTGTGCAGGGTGACTGATGGACCAGTCTATAACTGTGCACCTGTATAAAGGAGATAAATATAAAGTGGTCAGTATGTGGTAGGTGTTTCTAAGAGGAGTGTGAGTTCACATAGAGTGCAGCCATTATTACAATAGTGGCTGTAAAGGCTGAAACCTGAGAACTTATATTTGCCAGACAGTTTAAGCATGTGACAGATGTAGGTGAATCTAGCATTAGGAGTTTTGCCCACTGACTACTGGGGAACTAAACTCCAGCCTGCTGTGTGTTAAACATTACAATCCACCAACCACTACAACATTCTCTATGTGTTTTGCAGAGCGAGTGATGCCTTACTTCAGCCAGGAGCCTGTATCCTACCTCACACTGCCCACTGTCAAGAACTCCTACAAGGCATTCAACATTAAAATCACCTTCAGACCGGACAACGTTGACGGTAACAATGTGCCTTCAGAGAGTGGATTATCCAATAATGAATCATTTAAATGAGTTTCTAGTTTGTAAATTTGTGGTTCAATGTGTAAATCTTGACACTTTAGGAAATGTATCAATGTATCATGAGCCCAATTTTTTTTATGTGATTTTAATTGACTTTGAAATACATACTGAATACACAAATATAATATTTTAATTTATGATATTAAAAATAGCCAGTGGGAAAAGACTAATTTTCTAAACGATTCTGTATTATAAACTGCTGATAGTAAACATGTCAATAATTTGTTTTAATATGAAAAACAATGTTATGTTTGTAAACTCAATCTTTCTTTTGTTCTGCCCCAACTCGTACCTTTGGTATGAAGGTCTCATTTTGTATGCCGGTGAGTCTGCGTGCTTTAGTATGATTGCAAGAGCTGTAAGACCGCATTACAGTGCAGAAAGACTTTCTGTCTGCCTCTTATAGAGGCTCTCACAGAGGCTGCTTCTCGCTCCCAGTGCTGTGTGTTGTTGACTAAGAGTTAGAGGTGGTACAGATATTGCAAAGCTCACCTCCAGTGGTCAGCTTACCTCTGCACAGCACAGCTTTGAACAACTGTAAGAGCTTGTAAGAGCTGTACTCCTTCTCGTGCAGGCATGACGACTGCATCAAAGTCTGCCTCAGTGCATCATCTATGCTTCTTGTGCTTCACTACATGGCATGTGGTCTGATAGAATGAAGCATCAAATGCTCTCATGTCTTGTTTTGATACCATTTTTCAAGGAAATGTGGTACAAGTCCAAGAGGAAAGGTCTGCTGAAAGAGACAGCTTGGCAAAAATCAAATTTGCTCAATTTTCCGCTTACTCCTGATGCAGGTTTGGTGTCCAAATTTTGCTTCTTTAATTAGTTTACTTCTTTAATTAGAGTTTGGGAAATTGTGAGGACTCATGGATTAAAGTTCTCCGTCGCTATGACGGATTTCCGTCAACTGAGGGCACTGAAGGTTAATAATGAGATTGATGCAGATCCAAAGGAAAAGCAATGGGGAGCGAAGGGTGGAGCTGAACAAGCTTCGGCGGACAAATTTCTGGAAAGGCTCTTTTTCTTTGGTTTAATTACGATTGAATTATTTTTCCTAAAAATAAACATGGTTTCAGCAATTCTCTTAAACATTGACGGCTGCGGAGTAGCTTACTGGCGGCGAGCTGTTTCTCGACACTAAGATGCCAAACTTCATAGTAAGAGAAAATAATTCCCCAGCATTTAGTGCCACATCAGTCTCAAAGGCTTTTAATGTCTCAAAACAAAGACGAGATCCGCAAAGGGCTTCATGTTGCCTGGCGCATCCAATAATAGTAATAATAATAATAATAATAATAACAACAATAATAATCAGAGTGCACAATAAGCTAGTAGTAGTATATTTTACATTTATATAAAAGATTGGAATAGAACGGAAGTTTTAAGATTGGAAGTAGTGTGTCATTAAGGGTCTCATTCGCTAATAGTAGCTAAACCAGGTCGGAAAACAGCGGAGAAAACCCATCGCTTAAATAGATCAAGAAGTCCAAACTCCGAAGCTCGATATTCAAGACAGTGCTGCGAGAGCTTATGCTCCGTTAAAAATAAATAAATAACAGAAGTTTTTGAGTCAGTTTTCTTGCTGTTAACAGAGGAATGGCAGTGGGAAGTAGTGTTGTGTCATTCGTGATCTTTTAAGTGAACGTACTGAACCGAATCATTTGAGGAAGTTTTTAGTACGTTTAGTACATTCACCTAAAATACACCGCTCAACAAATACCCCCCTGGCAATGCTCCCCGTCACCCCTTCCGTCAGATTTTTTTTTTTTTGCTTTAATCCATGAGGACTGTGTTAGCAGTGTAAGCCTCTTTGTGCTCATGCTAAACCAAAGAAGCAAAATTTGTAAAATAGTGGAAAATTTCTCTATTTGCTAAACCATTTTTTAACACATGGAGATCATAGTTGTATTGATGTGCTGATTAGGGTCCAACTAGTATGAAATATAGTGCCTGATACTAAATTTAGTAGGACATTTGATAATATAGGTTACTATAAACTTACGTTAAATGTTACACGTTTATTTTATACAATGTTATTTAAACAAATAAATATGTAAATTATATGCGTAAAGTTTATATTATTAAGCAGCCAACTTGTACATTTTTGTATGTATCTGAGTTGTTTGTTATTTGCATTAGTTTAGTTTAGTTTTTGACTTATTATCTACAATTGAATTTGAATACACTATCACATCATTGTAGTGCTGTATGTATGATTATTTGTTAGTAATGTGAGTCTTGACAGGTTTATGCACTCCATCTGCTACTTTTATGGAAGGAGCTTGGTTAATGAAGTTCATTGTTGTTTATTTTTGTTAATAAAATTTGTTCAGGGTTGAGTGACTGGTTAAATCAGCACAGCTAGTCAGTCAGGAGGCATGAATTCATGCACCTGCCGTGTGATTGTGCGATGCGATGGCATGTGCCCTGGCATGCTGCTCGTGCGAGCCGTGGCCGACCGTGAGAGATGCTCAGCTTCAGCTCACACCTCCCCCTCCCAGCTCAGACCCCCTTTGGCATGCTGCTCCTCTTTCCAGCTTAAAGAAAGCCCGAGGTCTGTCCTGGCCTGTCAGGCACAGCAGTCCGGCAGGGTGATGCATTTGCTCTTCTTAATGCTTGTATTGCTCCACCAGGGATGATCCTCTATAATGGACAGAAGAAGACAATGGGAGCCGATTTCATCTCCTTTGGGCTGGTGGGCGGCCGTCCTGAGTTTAGGTGGGTAAAAATCATATCAAAAGTATGACACTGAAGTTTTAAAGACCATTTAATAGCCCAATTCTACATGTTTTTTTCTTTTTTCGTCAACTTTTTGTGGTTTTATGTCATGTGAAATATTGTATTGTGTGAAACAAACAAGGATCCTTCACAGGAACTGAAGGCCCACCTTGTTCAAATGTGCAGCTACAGTTTGCCTGTCCAGGTTCTAAACCTTGTCTCCTTCATTCTTGTCTCCTTGATTTTCTGCGACCTCTCTCTTCTTAATCACCTGCCTTGTTACATTACCACTTTTTGTAGGAAGTAGGATTTTATTAATTGTTTTTTTTTCTGATATTGCATGATCGGTAGCATATATTTATGAAATACTTTCTCAAATGCCTCTCACATTAACGTTATGCATATCAGGACAGTGAAGCCAAAGACATTCAATTAGTTTACTATCCTATTGCTCAAGGCAGATGCGTTTTCTGCTATAAGTTCAGCGAAAGGAAGAGGAAGTTCAGTGAAAACTAGCAATTCAATCAACATTTTGTGGCAAGCCTTACTAGGTAATGTAAACAAGGCACAGTGTATTTTCTGCAGGATGTGTTTTAAATTTGGCAAGAAAACTTGGACCTTGGAAATCAACGCATTGGAACTTGGAGACACAAAAGCAAACTTGTGACCAAAATCAAAGCAAAAAAACAAAAACGTCAGATGCAGAAAGCATTAAGGAGCTTAAGAAGGTGGATTCTGCAGAATGATGCTGATGACTTTGTCGAGGCTGGCACCCTGATGGAACAGCTTATAAATCAATCATGCTATGGAAGTGGTATAAAGAAAAAATGGCATAATTGACAAAGGCCTGCAGATCCATGCCATAGTTGTCCCATGATGCGAGACAAAATCATTGGTGAATGCTGTAAAGTTCTCAGCCTGTTGTGCATTTTTACTGATGATTCATGATTTTTATGTACCTGAGTTCCATGTGATTGACTCTAGAAATCAAATATTTTTCAACATTGAAGATCATCTAACTTTTTCAGCTGTTTGTTACATTAGTTGTCCAAATTGTAATAAAGTTGGTCTTAAATTTCACTCACAGCCATTAAAAAAGACTTAAAAAGTCTTCAGACCTCATTCCTTACACTGTGGGAACTCATCAGTGTATTTATTTCCCCTTTCTTTTGTACCCTTCCATGCTTCAGATTTTATGCTTAATTCTTGCTTGTGTCACCAGACCTATTAAGTTCAAGTCTGACAACTAAGCCGTTTGTAGTTTATTCCTGGGCTTAATTTTCTTTGTTCTGAAGGTTTGATGTGGGCTCAGGCATGGCCACCATCCGCTACCCCACAGCAATAAAGCTTGGCGAGTTCCACACAGTGCAGCTTTACCGCAACGGCACGCAGGGATCCCTCATCGTGGACCAGGAGGCTCCCATCAACGGCAGCTCCCAGGTGCCGAGTTTTATTGGTCATGCCTTTCACTTACAACTCTGTACGACAGACTGGCCGTGTTGAAAGGCTGCCTTGTGGCATCATTTAAACACTGAACATCTGCTGCCTCTGTACAGGGGAAATTCCAAGGCCTGGATCTGAATGAGGAGCTGTTTGTAGGCGGCTATCAAAACTACAGCATGATCGCCAAAACCGCAGAGCTCAAGACCGGGTTTGTCGGTAAGGAATAAATCCGTGGCTTATTTTTTAATAAAAACGTCTCCGACGTCTGCTTTTGTTTTGTCCTGCTGTATAGATGTTTACTTTATATTTAGAACGCGTTTCCTACTTCTTCCAGGTTGTATCAGTCAGCTGATCATCCAAGGGGAAGAAGTCATTTTTAAGGATCTTGACCGAAGCTCTACTGGTGTTACTAACTGCCCCACCTGCAGGGACAGCCCATGTCAGGTTAGACCTACCAAGACCGAGAGAAATTTGAATTTTTTTTTACTGCTTTTCATTGTTAAACCATTCTGCTTGAGGTGTTAATTTGAGTGCTGAAATGTTTGCACTGTTGTGATGGATGCTTGATTTGTGTTGCAGAATGGCGGAGTATGTTACAATTCTTTGGCCAGCCTGTATAAGTGTAACTGTCCAAGAGGATTCACTGGAAGCAACTGTCAGCATCAGTCCTCCCTGCACTGCCATCCAGGTGAGTGGTTATTAGTGACGCAGACTGTATAGGACCACCATAAACAGTTTACATAGTCTGAACACTTCCAGTTGATTTTCCAATTGAGGAAGAGTACTGCAGTTTGAAACTGCAATTTGACAGTAACACAAATGTGAGTCCTATGATTGAAATGTCACAAATTCAATCCCACAGCTATAACAGTGCATTGCTCGTATATTCAGATTTTTGATCGGTTCATCAGGAGCCGAGTTTTGTGGTAGAGTCACCTCTATAATAAATGGAGAAGCTAAAGATATAGCAGAAAGATGTGTCTCACTGTTTGTTTTATTTTAATAAAAAATAAGACCGTGAATGCAGCTGTGTGTGCTTTTTCCATGTTTTTGGGTGACAGTGGTTCACTCCACCTGTTTTTAGCAGTCCTTAGCCATAAATAGCTTCATAATGCACAGTGAGCCAACCCCCCACTTAACATTTTCACACTTAACATGGAAAATCGCTCTAGCTACCCTTGCTCATTCTGGTTGAGTTGGCTGTCCCCCACAACACCTTTGGTGACACAACACCTTTGGGAGTTAGCATTCTCCTCCAAGCGTGTTGAGCTGTTCAGTGAATTTGCATTAGAACCGGATTGAAAAGATGTGCTGGTGCTTCATGTGTCCTGGGTGAAAGTCCATACTAGCCCTCCCCCTCCCAGCTTGGTAGGATCTTGCGATAGGAGGAGACCTTACCTTAAACTGGTTATAAAAACTTCTGTATCTATACATTACTTTCATGTGTGTATCCCATCCACAGAGGCTTGTGGCCCAGATGCCACTTGCATCAACCGGCCCTCCGGTACAGGCTACGACTGCCGCTGCCACCTCGGCAAGTATGGAAACAAGTGCATGGAAGGTAAGGAGTAGAATTGTTTTTATTTGTTCCAGTATTGTGTGGAAGATTGGATGAACCACAGATCTCACAGGCCTCACATTTACAGGCACGCTGGTGACAACGCCTTTGTTTGATGGCGAGGAGTCGTACATAACATACCCACCTCTTACCAACATCCACAATGACCTGCGCATTGAAATGGAATTCAAACCCGTGGACCCTGATGGCCTGATGTTCTTTAGCGGTGGGAAGAAGATGAAAGTGGAGGACTTTGTCGCCCTATCGATGGTGGGCGGCCATGTAGAGTTCCGCTACGAGCTCGGCACAGGTTGGAGTGCAGTTCCATTACTCATATTTTAACAAAGCTAACCCATTTATCTCAAGGTTCATTAGTCAGGTAGTAATCTTATCACTAATTATTCTACAAACTCCTAACTTCTAAATTCTATGAATTATTCAGTAACAACAAATTATTAATTAACTTATATTAAGGTAAGTTCAGGGTCAGTTTTTCTATTTTAATTGTTCAATGCCCAGAACATTTGTAGTCCATTTTAATACATGTTTTACCACATTTTCAGGGAAAAAGACATCTGAACAATATGGCGTGCAAGGCATCATCAGCTACACATTTTCCAAATTATTTATTTAGTTTTTATTATTTTACACAAATAAATGGTGCTCAGTGTGAAAATGCTAAAGTTGCTAACATCCAATAGTCACCAATGTGTTGTTTACTAGCTTCTGTTGTTAACAACATTAAGATGTAACTCAACCATACTTGTCAGGACAAACTCGCATCTGAAATGGCTTCACCACTACAAAGTATTGAGCATATATAAAGTATATAGAAGGCTGCTGTAGGCATTCCTTAAAACCAGGTGTTTTTTTCTGTGTGCTGCTGTCTACCTGCAGGCCAGGCCGTGCTCCGCAGTCAGGAGCCTGTAACTCTGCACCAGTGGCACCGAGTGTCTGCAGAGAGAGTGAACAAGGATGGCTCGATGAAGGTGGACCATGCGAAGGAGATCAGGAGGTCGTCTCCCGGCAAGGCTCAGGGCCTCAACATCCACACCCCCATGTACCTGGGAGGAGTTCCCTCCATGGAGATCCTGCCCAAACCCGCCAACGTCAGCATGCTTTTCGAGGGCTGCATCGGCGAGGTCAGTACTTTGCAACCCATGGCTTCATAGATTTTCAACTTAGAATCGCAGTAATTCATGATAATGACAGTCATTTGTCATTTGTGTGTCTGTGTAAAATGTGCACGTCACTATTGCTTTATACACGTTTTGCTGCATTTGATTCAAAATTTCAAACAAAAAAATGTTGGAAGAAGGATAAAAAATAATATAAATAATAAATTGTTTATTATAACCACACTCTTACATTATTTTACAAGTGCAACAATAAAAAATATATTAAAATAGTGATGTTAAGAGCAGATTGTGTGTGTGTGTGTGTGTGTGTGTGTGTGTGTGTGTGTGTGTGTGTGTGTGTGTGTGTGTGTGTGTGTGT